>JAAVUK010000129.1:0-44753 GCA_014899095.1 Fusarium buxicola | reverse complement strand
TCTGGCGATTCTCGGCAGGAATAAGGTGACTTGTTGCGGGGGGCTTACATGATATCTACAGTACGGCACTCTCCTGGAGCAGATCCGAGCAATTGCGATCCAATCACCCATTTCTGTTAAAAGCAGGTGATTAGTCCTCTCTGGAGGCATGGATTGGTTAGTCCATGGACTCGAAGGGACCTGTTGGTCGAAATACTTGCAGAACTCAACAGCTTCATATCAGCGTCTAAATCCTAGTACCGAGAGCTCTGTACTTGCACGTGAAGCCGCAGCAATTGGATGGCAATGATTCCTCACACGGCTCAATACTCTCAAGCAAAGTCATCCACATTATGGTAATTCATGATCCCCTAGTGTGGGACTTCACCCAATCTAGTCGGGGTTTCACCAGTCTCCATGAACTTGATGGTAATCTGCATACCTAGGTAGGTAGGTAGCTTCGTGACTAATGCGTACCGAGCTAAGGCCCATTCCTGATACATCAACTCCACCTCAACAGACAGCATCTGTGTCTTTAACTAGGCTCTCAGAACTCTTGTCCAACGAAATGGGTGACGGCTTCTTCCTCTTCACCTCAATGAGGTATGACCCGAAACTTGAAAAGCCACGGGATGGAGGGCTCAGCGGCGAGGGTTGGAACTTTGACAACGAGTCACCGTTATACATGCTTGACCTTCACCGCGACCGGCTACTCAGAGCAGCAACACATTGGAATTGGCAGCTGGCAATTGACCGATTGTCGGGCGCCAGTGGTCTTCAAACCCTGGCTCAACTAGCCACAGAGGCCGTTGGGCCATCTCAACAAACACCTTTGCGGCTGAGGATACTTGTGTCTCATGAAGGTGAGATCAGGGTCGAGAAATTCGACACACCCGATGTGCCCTTGGAGAACTTATTACCAAGTCGGCTTCCCGCTCCGTCGTCCACTTCATTGGAAACCGATCCAAAGAAAACTCCCAACTTTACTCTTCTTGTAGATCAGGCCTCAACGTCAAGATCCGAATACACACACTTCAAGACCACGAAACGGGTCATGTACAACGCCGCGCGAGAACGAGCTGGCATCGCCCCAACAGATTCCAAAGAGGTTCTTGTCGTTAAGGGTGACGGGTCTGTCATGGAAGGGACTATCACTACGCCTTACTTTTGGAGAGATGATCGTTGGGTTACACCACCTGTTGCAGCCCAGTTCAGCTGGGATGGAGGAAGTGGTGGTCAAGATGGGACCTCGAGGCGTTGGGCATTAGAGCAGTAAGTGCCACTCGACAACCAATTGAAGGCTCAATACTAATCCGCAACGACACTTAGACGATGTGCTACCGAACAGGTTGTCAATATTGATTCCCTGGTCGATGGCGAAGAGTGTTGGATTAGCAACGGCGTCAGAGGGTTCATCTCGGCAATGATCAGCCTATGAGGGAAAGAATAGAGGTAGAGCATATAGAAAGACGGCAACCACTGTTGACTGGGCTGTAGCCGCCATCAACATGGAGGCGTATTGGGCATGAATCCAATCCGACCGTGCCACCACTACATCGGGTTACTATAGTAGCCATCCGCTCTTCCAGTTTGTGTTACAATACCGCTCTCGCAACCCCGGACATGTTGGTAATCAGGTGGCGGTTGGCGACTCTTCCACAAAGTTATTCTGGTGATGTCTGAAGCAAGATAGTCAACTTCGTGCTGCAGGAGAAAACAGCTCAACTAACCGCCGACAATCGAGTTTGTCATAGAAACAACATCCCCTACGTGTCCGGCAAATTCGGTGATTGAGAATCTGCCGCCAGATGTGCGACATCAAATTCTCTGCGCCCTCGACCTTTCATCCCTGAAACACATAGTAGGCGCTTCTCCTGTCTTTTACCGTCAACATTCCCTGGAACGCCGTTCTATCCTTTCCTTGTGCTTGGATAATACACTAGGAATGACTGCCCTGGACGCATACTGGGTTTATCAAACTGCCAGATCATCCAAGCTTCCCGACATAACGAGCGACGAAACCATTTCGAACTTTTATCAAGCTTACCAGCGCCAGCGTGCTTCCGCCTCATACTCAATTCTAAACAAGAGTGTCACCGACAACCTGGCCGTGGGCATCGCCACTTTCCATAATACTATTGTCGATCTCGTTGTGCAACTCTACGCCCAGCATGCTTTGCAAGCCCTCGCGAAGGAGACAGGTAGCATTGCAGAGCAAGAACCGCTCAGTCAGACCGAACAATATCGCCTGATCCGAGGGCTTTACCGGTTTCAACTATGTTGTAACTTGTTCACCAAATCAAATTTCTCAGAGTCATCTACTTGGGGCATGAATGAGCCTCCAATGCGGATCCTGACCGACTATGTCAGTCTGCTTGAACCCTGGGAGGTTGAAGAGATTGCATGCATTTACTCTTTCGCTGCCAGTCAGTTTGAACAGGTCTTTGACATTATCTGGCCAGGTGTCGCTAAGGATGGTACGGAGAGAAGGCCACGAAAGTTGCCGGATCCAGGAAGCGCTTACGACCTGGACGATTCTCGTATGTTGACGTTGTCTTGTCCTACAGGCCCAAAATTGGCCAATAACTTACCATTTAATAGCAATAAAACCTACTATCTTGAAGGCTACAGTTTCCCAGGGCCTTCACCTCCTCCACACTGTCTTACTCGCTGCTAGGGACGATGACTATCTCGCAACCCTGATTCGAAATTCTCCCGTGTGATTTGGAGGAACTTTCCTGGAAGACGAGGTCTTGAGCACGGCTGCCTGGCAGATGAGATATCAAAACCGGTTCACTCCTCAAGACCAGAAACAGAAGCAGCGCGATCCAATGCCATTTCGAGGGGACAATGAGCCAGATCCTCCGTTAGCATGGACGCTACTATGGGGCGAGTCCTATAGCAACTTGTACGGAAACCATCTTCCGGAGGAAATCCGCCGCTGGGGCTATGTGATGTGGGATGCGGCAAGGTTAGAAAGTGCGGGAGCAAAGGATATTCTTGAGCGGCAACGGAAAGCAGCTTGGGCAGACCATGATCCAAGAGATAGTGTACTGAACTGAGTCGGTGGCTTAGGCCGAGACTCACGGCTGAATACCAGAGTGGCTGACTGAGGCTTTCGAACAATTGAGGATTTTCACTGTTGGTGATTGTATTTCAGTATGTTGACAAGTGCGTACTTGTCATAAAGGAAGAGGCAAAGTTGTGAATAGTCTGATGGATTTGTCCTACTGCCGGTGGAGTCGAGGCGCGCTGATCATACCTCGTGTGGTCTTAGTGAACGGGTAACGAGGCTTCCGATGTCACCTTGGGCATCAAATTCGGAATGGCTTGCTCAAAAGCAAACAAAAGCAAACAAGCAAGGAAATCCTAGCATGAAGGTGACACTGCGGAATGTCTGCAGAAGCCAAACGTAGAACGACGCGCTGGTATAGGGTAGGCGAGTTACAACGCGGGGCTTGACGACAAACGCGGCACGTCTCCTAAAAGCTTCATCGATATAGGCACGCGTAAAGAGCCTAAGAAGCGCGCTCAAGATCGAATTCTCTCTCTCTCTTTATCACCCACTCATGTCAAGAGTCAACGCTCCCGACCCAGAGAGGAAATCATAAAGGGACGGCCACGCCTGACGTGGGCCAGATTAGCGCTCCCTCGTGGCACCCACGCCGATCTCGCCGTACTAGCCAGGCTCCCTAGGTAGCTGCTAGGTAAGACAACTCCGAAGCTTCCAATCGCAACGTTCTTTCACATTGTCTTGGACAATTGTTGCTCAGACATCTTATAACCCAACCTCGCCACTTGGGCAACTTCAAAGACAACTATTAAGGGGGGACTTGAGCCATTGATTATTCGTGTTAGCAAGCAAAGTAGACGGGATAGTTGGCCACTCTACCAGGAGTTGCAAAGAACCAGGGACTTGGAAATCCCCAGGCCACTGTTGCATCTCATTTGCCCTCCAATGACAACCTGATGCCACTACACCCAGGACTCACCAGGCTCTGCTCTGCCCTGAAATCATGGCCTCCGAGAAACCCAGAACTCCAGAGTCCGCCATTGCCGAAGGCCGAGAACTATATGGCGCGAAACGCTTCAAGCCAGCTCTCGAGCAATTCACAAGAGTAAGAATCCCGGTTGTGTCTAGCTTTACGATCAGCTGCTGACTTCTCCAGGCAATGAAACTCTGTCCCTGCAATCGCCAAATGAAGCGGGAGCGGTGCATCTGTAAGAACTACGAACAGGTAGCTTCAGAGGGCGGCTCCATATTCAACGAGGCTATGTACACATGCAAGTGCTCGGTAGGGAAGACCTTCAACAAGTGCGACAACAACCACCACATACAAGCACTGGACTATCGCGCTGCGACCTGGGAAGCGCTTCAAGAACTGGACCGAGCTCGCAAGGATGCTGAGTGGATTCTAGAGCTCGCGCCCCGACTTCCAGATGTATGAAACTCTCCATCCCGTGCTGACCGCTTATTGACATGGCCAGGGATATCTGCGCCTGGGCAAAATTGCCCGCCTCCAGAAAAAATACGAGTTCGCATGGAACGTCTATAGTGCCGGCATCGAAGTTGGAAACAAGCATCGTCTCGCCGAATCGCCAAAGTTCCAGGCAAGTTGTCACTGACAAGGATGGTGTTACCGCGGAGGATTCTCTAGTTAACCCAATCACAGAAACTCCATACCACAAGGCAACCATTACATGTTCGATACTATCGCCGTGACCCTTTAAAGAACCCCCAGGAGATTGTTCAGCGCATCTTCCAATACCTTGACTTTGCTACTGTCGTTCGATGTCTTCACGTTTCGAAAGATTGGAGACGATATCTTACCAGCCGGGGGAATGAGCGTCTTTGGCGGGCTCTGATGTTCACAAAACAGTTCCCTCATCGTTATGCCCCCAGCACGGCATCCCTCAAGAAACTCATTTCTTATTCAGGAAACGACGTCAGACAAATCGTCATTGACAGTGTGCTGCGCTTTCGACTCACACAACAGAAGCTCCTCGCTCTCCTGCAAGGATCAAAGAGCCTCGAAAGCCTTGTATTGCGAGGGAGCATTGAGGAGGAGCTTGACATACCAAATGCCAAAGGAGTTCTTAAAAAGCTCAACCACATTTTCCTTGAAGATATTATTGTGGGAAAGCCTCACATCTTGAAACCACTCTTGCTCCATGCTTCTGAGAGCTTACAGCATCTCCATATCAAAGGCTTACCGCAGACTGGAGCGACCACAAGGCTCTGGCTCCCAAGCCTACCGAATCTGCAATACCTGCGTCTTGAAGAGCATAGCAGACCCAACCCTGTGAGACTGGCCATAGTAAGCATTGCCATCCTGGGGCCGATATCGCGACTAATTCTGTGTAGTGGTTAATTGCAGCGAAAACGCCGCGTATGCAGCAGCTCTGGCTAAGCGACGTGCAGCTTTCAGGGGAAATTGTTGAAAACGCAACAGTCGATACCTATTGGGCAGAGCTCAAGGCAGTCATAGTAATTGGATCGACAGACTCTGACTCAGAGACTGAAGAAACCATCCAGAAACTGACGTCGATACGACGGGGAAGCACACTACGACATGTTGACTTCGACTTTCGGTGGAAATACGACGATCAGGGGCCGCTCGGCCTGAGAGTGCTGTCAAACATGTTGAACCAGGAACCAGCAACGGTGGCAATCGACGAGTTCAACAGGGATTGCCAGTATAGGGACCTGCGCTCGCTGCGGCTTACTCGTGCGCTGATACCACCCACAAAGCTCCAAGAGGTTCTTTGCGATGCTATTGCAGCCCGCAAGCTCCACACACTCGACCTTGTCTTCCCACTTGAACACTTCGGCACCCCTCAAGGATCGACGAGCATAGAGCACCTTCGCGCCCACGCATGGCTGCGCGGCGCGGAGTGTATCAGATGCCTCGGCGTCTTTGAGTTCAGATTTCGCTCGTATCCGAAGAGCGACGAGGACTTGCCCCTGCCGAGCTTCCTCGCCAGTTTTCCGAACCTCGAGACCCTTGAGATCAACTCTGCCAATTATGAAGGCCATGAGTTTTGTACCGTCGTCGAAGCTATTTTAAGGGTCACACGCCTACGGAAGATTTACCAGATGACGGTTCAGGGGGTCTCGCTGGACCAGCTTCGTGGGTTGGCCGCCAAGTATGGGGTGGAGCTTGTTTGGGGGGAGAGACCGCGAGAATGGCCTCTTGCGGTTGAGGAACAAGGTCTGTATGAATAACAATTATCGAACGATATCCCCGTGATGGGACTATACACGGTTTAGAGTAAATAGGATATAAGGCGTTGGAACTAGCCTGAAGAGTGTGCAACGGTCGTTTAGTTGTTCGAGTTACACTGGGGATAAGCAAGTTGTTTCATTCCAATGTTTCTTTTAGACGGTATTTTCACCAGTCCTTCGCGAAATCCATGCGTGGAGAGGGCTGTGTCTATCGTAATGCAGCCCAGCGGTCTGCTCTGAGCAGTTTTGTGTTTGAATAGGTACCTACTTTCCCAGGCCGAACATATCTTCTATGTTATGCGAACGTTTTATATCCGAGTCTAAGAACGACGATCCCAACGCCTCCCTATAGATTTGTAACCCCCAACGGACATATATCATAGCTCGGATCTCATGACGGATGACAGGCAGATTACAATTGCTGCAGTAGTGTCCAGGCAGAGCACTCAGTCTCTACCTGCCTACCTTGAATGACAGAACCTAGGCATTATTAGTAAGACCGTAGCAAGACGAGGAATAAGATAGACCTACGTCGTTCTTCCCCACACCCACAAGGTCATCTTCAGATACTCGGATATTCCCGGCGCCTTCAACAAAAGCAATGGGTGCATCGCCCATGATCTTGCGCGCCACATCACCAACCGTGCTGCCTTTCTTGACAAGAACGCAGTCTCGGAAGACGAACTTTGAGTCTGAAGCTCCGGAGCCGAAGGTTGTGGTATTCCGGACAGGGAAAACAGGGACAAGACCAAGCAGTTCAGCTGCCTTCGACAAGACTTGGACGACACCTGTGGATCCAAATCGGTAGAGGACCATATCCTTGAGGTTCTCTATTCGGTTGCGGTTCTTCTCATCAAGGTCTTTGAGACCACCGCCTGTAGGATCGCCTTGCTCTATCAGGTCCTCCTTGGTGTCGATGAACTCGCTGCCCTCGACATACTTGATGTAACCCTGCTTGGCCAGCTTTCGCAGGAAGATTTCTGAGACGGCCGAGCATAGAACGATGGTATTAGGATCCTGTTGCTTGGCGATCTTGGAAATATTCTTATCGGCGTCTGGATGGTCGATCTTGTTCAGTGCTATAACGGTAGGGAACTTCTCGTCGATAAAGGCGTGAACCACGCGCTCGACTGTCTCGTTGGTCCAGTCTTCCAGGGGCTCCTTGATGCCGCAGCGATCTAACGCGCGGTTCACAATGGTTGACGTCGCGCCGTACCCGGAGAACTGGGCCTGTAGAGTTTCCGTTGCAGTTGCCTTGATGGCCTGGTGTCTTCGTCGGATCGATCCCCATCGTTGCATCAGGTTACCGAGAACCCAAGCCACAATCTCGCTTCGCAGCCATGCGATGTCTACGGAGGGATCGTAACCTCTTGTCTCTTTGCCCTCGGCATCGACTGTGCCTGAGACGTCAACGACATGAATCAACGCATCTGCATGGCGCAGGTCGTCAAGGAACTTATTGCCCAGGCCGCGGCCTTCGTGGGCGCCGGGGACGAGACCGGCGACGTCCAGAAGCTCAATGGGTACAGAGCGCCGACCGCCAACGCAGGCGCCATAGTTGGGCTTGCATCTATCTGACAGATTGTGTCGCGCGCAGGCGCATTCGATCTGGAGGTAGCCAATGGCTCGCTGGGGATCAATAGTGGTGAATCTGGCAAGAAAAGGTCAGTTCCCGCAACAGGTGCTGGCTTACACAGAGCGCGTGCGCTTAATGTCGCAGCGCATCAGGAGCGCAGAGAGTATAGAGAAAGGGTGAAGCATACGGGAAATTGCCTATGTAACATGGGATCAGCGCCGAGTTGCGGCAGCTTTGGCCAGGGTCTTTCTACCAACCAACTTTGGAGGAGGCGTCGGTCAAGCTGTTGAGCGTGGAGCTCTTCCCAGCCGAGGGCTTTCCCACGAGGCCGATAAGCGGATCGCGAGGCATGCCGGATGAGAGGGAAGTCCGGGCTTCAAGGGTCCGAGGCGAGGCTCAAGTAGGGACCGAGCAGCTAGACCGAGTCTCCGAGATGCAAGACACGGCACGGCAGCCGGCGGCGAACGGACTTGATCCGGCGCGCGCACGATGAAGAGCCAAGGACAAGCAAGACAGGGAAGGCTAGGGCCAAGCAAAGAGAGTGTCAGTCTTTGCCGCTCTGCAAGTGCTTCCAGTGCGTTCTTGTTTTGCTCTTGCCAGAGGTTATAGACTTTTGCGGGGATTCCACAATCCGGGTTTGTATGCAATAGGCGACGCAGCAAGACCATGCGACGGCGATGCCATCGAATCGAACGCTCTTTGACGCAAATTTGGTGCTCGCCAAGGAGGCTGAAGTGGGTCGGAATAGCGTGGCCGGCTGCCGTAAGCGGGTCGTTACCTGAGGTAGCCGCCGGACATCAATCTCCCCTACGTACCTTCCCGTTTGTCCATCCAGCGCCTACGTAGAAACCACGAGGCAGGTGCACGATGAGCTGCGCTTCTTCTTAAAAGAGCTGTTCCCCCGCCCTTTTCACTTGAGCCTCTTTTAGCCCGGCCATGTCACTGAAATCACCACTATCAATTGATGCCCTTCCCGCCTGGGCGCGCTTCAACGATGTGGAATTCACCAACGCCAAACTGCAGGAGACGGATGGCAAGGGAGTCGGCTTGGTGGCTGCGAGGGACTTAAGGACGATGACGACACCAACAACGAAGGAAGACGCAACAACGACGGCTACTACTCCCAATGAGGAGGGAACTGATGGATCTAACACAGACGGAAGAGAGGGCGAAAGAGCTGGGACTGGGACTGAAACTACAATGGGAAATGCAATTGGAGAAGCAACTACAGATACCAACCTCCACCCTACAAAGCTGCTTCGCATTCCTAACGACATAGTCTTATCGGCAGCCGCCATTGAGGAATACATCAAAGTCGACCAAAACTTCCGTCAACTGCTCGATACCACAGGACACCAGGTAAACATCCGACATTCTTAGGTCTTGTCTTTGATGGATAAGGGAAGCTTCTAGGCAGTGCAAGTAGTCACTGACGCCGCCAAAGTCTACGAGGCGAAACATCCTATTGTACCTCTTGACACATACCGTTTTATCCACCAGAGGTCCGTCTACCGCCAGAGGTCCTGCTTCAACGCCGTGGACCGAGTACTTGAAGTTTCTACCTCGCCATGTTCCCGTACCAACAATGTGGTCGGAAGTCGAGCGAGCTCTCCTACAGGGAACATCTTTAGAGGTGAGTGTTTCCCCGGACTTGCGTTCGCACCTGGCCTTTCTGATTGCGGAACCGCAATTATTTCATGGCAGATGTGACCATGGTCGGAGAGTTTCTCCATGGCAGGACAAAGGGACCCTGACAGCTGGTTAAAGGCTGCATTGAAGGCCAAGCTCTCGGCACTCACAAACGAGTTTGATGAACTTTACGATAAATCTTCGGGATTGGCGTTTTGGAACTCGCTCCTTTGGGAAAAGGGGACGGCAACTATCCAAGATTGGATCTTAATCGATGCATGGTACCGTTCCCGTTGTCTGGAACTTCCCCGAGCTGGGGACGCCATGGTCCCTGGTCTCGACATGGCCAACCACTCACTTCGCCCAACCGCTTACTACGAGGAGGATAGCAAGGATGATATCGTGCTACTACTGCGGCCGGGCGTGGGGTTGACAGGTGGAGAGGAGGTGACCATCTCGTACGGAGAAAAGTCTCCCGCAGAGATGCTCTTCAGCTACGGGTTCATTGACAGCGACTCCGCCATTCACGAATTAACCCTACCCCTGGAAACCCTCCCCGACGATCCGCTTGGAAAGGCCAAGCTCCATGTCTTCAAGGCGCCACCCTTGGTGAAGCTGTCTCGGCCAGACGGGAGAACAAGCTGGCACAGCCCGTTCGCATACCTGATGTGTCTAAATGAGGAAGACGGCCTTGAGTTCAAGATATTGCAGGGGGCCGATGGAGAGCAGGAGCTAAAGCTGTTCTGGCAAGAGGAAGATGTGACGGCGCGCGCAGACGATTTTGAAGCCCTCATTGGTAACCATCCCCTTTGCCAAGTGTTTAGGCTTCGGGTGGTTGCCGTGCTGCACGAGGTGGTGTCTACACAGCTGACGCACCTCTCCTCCGAGATCTCCCATGATCAACTGGAGCCGTTGCGCCGGGCCGGGCTCGTGAGAGAGGAATGTATCCGAGCAGCGGAAACACTTCGAGAGATTGAGGCTAGTGTGCTTGAGAGTGCTGCCGAGGCACTGGAGGAACAGGTACGTGAAAGAAATTGCCGTATTGTTTCAGCACCCTTGGACGTTTTTTGTCTCTTTGGAGCAGTGGCGAACTGCCAGATCGAGTGATCACGGCAATATAAGATGACACGCTGGGATTTGCCATTGCCCCATGCCAATACTTGATTTCCCATGGTTCATGGACAAGGTCAAAGTTGGCCACCCGGCAGTTTAGCAAGATGCTTGGCAGACTTCCCCAGGTTTTGTCCCTTCACCCCGGACGTTCCCCTCAAAAGCCTAAGGAACTCCTCCGCATTTTGGCTTCCTAGTCCCTACATCCTGAGGTTCTAGGACTGGGCGCTCGGTAACACACCGAGCTTCTCTCCATACATTTCAACGGTTCCCGCTGCGCATCTCATAGAAGACCACGACTAACAAAGTGCGTCATCGGACTGTACAGAAGGCCCACCTTTTTGCGGACGACCACGTGGTAGCATATCTCGGATCGATGGAAGTTTCCGAAAGCGGGCAAGCGCCTAGCTCATCGGCCAATGGGGAGGACGATTTCAGCTGACCGAAGCACATCTTTGCCCTCCGCGATCCGGCTACTGTTGAGCATTGCCATCTTTGGCTTCCTTGAGTTTGTAGGGACTCCGCAAATGCCTCTTGCTTGACGCCAATTTATTGCTTCTCGTTCTTTGATATAGCAATAGTAGGACGGAGCTATTGCGAACTTGCCTCTCTTCGCACCCATTCATGATCTGATCGACTTGGAACTAATTGCCCATCTGACGGTTTTTACGACGCTTGCCGCCCAATAACAATGGAAAGATTGCATATGCCGACAACACCATCTTGCAAAAAGGAACAGGGGTCTCCCACATTCGGATGCTACTCCTGCTCTCAGTAATCCGGTGTATTCTCGTTCTGTGAATTGAGGTGTGGTTAGCCCTTCTCCAACTCTCCGAACCAACCGAGAACCCCAAAATCGCACTGGATTTCCGGCCAAAACAGTCGGCACCAATTGTTTCGGTCGGTTTCCGTTGTGTCCAAAGACTTTTCAACACTCGGTCAGTTGAGAAGGCGCGCTATGCACGACCGTCTACTCCTCAGTTTCTCGACTTCCGTATACCGGAGATGGACAACACCCACGAAGTTCAGACCCAGGTGGACAGACTGCGCGGCCAACCAGGGAGTGCTGTGCTCATGCGACATAGTAGGGATCTTCTGCTACGAAGTGAGCGAGTGGAACACACGACAGTTCCCGATTGACGTGTGGCATATCATCTGCCGAGACCAGTTCAACCAAACATAGTTGGACGAGGGTGAGAATGGAGCACCGATGGCCAAGATTTTGCAGCAAAACAATGGCAGCAGGAGAGCGATCCGATTGATTAAATGCCACAACCATCAAAATGAACGCTGCTCCCAGAGCTGGGGTACAGGGTGTCATATGTAAACTGCATTGACAAGAACATGGTTCAAGGTTGATGACGCCGGAGACGAGGCCGGAGACGAAAACGATGCACCCTTCTGGTGTTCTCTCTCCAAAGGATCTTGTTGCGCTTTCGTTGAGCCACCACCTCTTTCCCCGGGTGGTTCTCGTGAGGAGAAACATAGGATGAGATGCAATGTGCCAGGGGTGTTAGACTCACTCCCTCCCGTTTTAGACACACCCTTGTCCACCAGCAGGAGCACCTCAATGACTGACCACTGACTGAGTGGGCTCAACTACGATTTTTGTGACAGCATTTCCTTCACGAGTTCATTCATTCAATCACTTACACATTAGGATCGCTGCGAGGACGCGGAAGCGGTGGGCGCCAGGCGCTAATCCCCACTGCCGACCAGGTGATCCTAGACTTCTCCCTTCGCGGATCGCCTGGAAAGGGAATTGCGTTAGAACGGACCCGTCCTAGACAATGACGACGACGCGCTACTGCTTATAGGAGATGTCCTGCTTTAGACGGAAGTCGGTGGTCCGTTGGCTGGCGCGGTCCTCGCAGCGTTCCATGTCGACGAGCCTTGAAGGAGGCACAGAGTCAAGTCTTTAGAATTCCTCGTTTGTGGAGATGATCATGACAAGGTCAGCTTTCTAGTTTGCGCCTCTTGATGCAACAGAGCCAAATTCCTGGTTACGGGAACGTACGTGAAGTTACTGTAGGTACAGTGCAGGCTAGATGCGATGCGGCTCGTGAAGGGTTGCAAGACTAGGTATGTATGGGGCACGTATTGGCGTTGGAAACCTGAGACTCGGGACTTGGGACTTGGGAACCTTGAGGCTGGATGGTTTGAACCCCTGGAGCGCACAAAACCCCCTTAATGCTCACGGCAAGAACTACTGGGTAAGCGGTGCTACATCAACTAACAAGTTATTGAAATGAGAAATAAGGCTCGAGACTCAAGACTCGAGACGGCGAGTCGTCAATTCCAGGGCCCAGACATTCTTCGACTAGGGCTAGACTAGCTGCGGATGATCAGTGATCTGCATCCGCAACGATTGCGGCTCCGAAGTGGGTCCATTGCGGCTCCCCCAGGATGAGAGGCTTGGGGGGCTTGAGGGAGGCGTTGGAGCTAACAGCTTCTGACAACTCGAGGTTTGGGATGTTGGACCTAGCCTGGCATGGCCCGGACGGGGTCTGCGGACAAGGGCAACTGGATATGGATGGAGATTTGATGCGCTCCGCTGCTCGCGTGAGCGAATCCGGGAGCCCGGGAATGAAGCTTGTTGCAACTCTGCCGTGCCTTCGCCTTGATTGATCCTCCGGCGCCCCAGTCTAGCCAGTGTCCCACCACGGTGAGCGTGCCGTGCTCCTTGACGTTAGTGCTATTCCGCGCCAGCCCTGCGGATTACGGGCTTCTAAGCACTGGCTACGGTGTAGTTTAAGCCTTCCTTTCCTTACCTCATTCACCTGCGCCGCAGTACTGTAAACAGTCTCAGACTGCACGGGTCGAGGTAGCGGGAGTAAACCTGGCCGAGTCAGGACCTTCGGAGAGAGGACTGGAAACCGAGAGGCTAGCAGGGCGGTTTTATGATGAACCGCCATCCTCATGGGACTAGATCGGTGGCTAATACGTAGGACCGTTCTACCCCAGATATCTGGGGAAGGGAGATCCATCATCCTAGAATGCATGGCTTCGGCCAGCTCACAACGTGGCCAGTTCACTTCACGACAAGCTGGGAATGTCGAGGATCTCGGATGTTATGGCCTCCAGGCTCTGGGGTTAATCTACGATGAGGGAGAGAGCACGTACCGCAGTGGCATCACCCCGCGTACGATCTGTCTTATGAGGCATGCAGACAGGGTACGGCTGCTGGCTTGGGAAATCTCAATGATCGCACAACCGATCTCGACGCCCAGACAGGGAGCGGACGGGGAGGGGGGCCGCAGAGCGGCTCCGGGGTATTCTCCATCTGGGGCCCCAAGGTCAGAGGTGTAAATGGTGATTGGCAAGTTGGCTCGAGGTCCGTTGGTCTTGGTGGCAGCATCATCATCACCATGGACGACGCTGCACTAGCACTAACACAAGCTCCATGAATAGGGCGGCATGGAAGAGGAGCCTTGGGCCTGATCACTCATCTGCTTGACAGCCACCGCAACAGGGCAACGCCTTCAGGGCCGGTCCTAGAATAGATCGAAAAACAAGCCTGGAGGATCAGTGGGGTGACTGCGCAGTGCGGTGCAAGGAGGTGGAGCGACTCAGTCTCTAAGCCGGGAGTCCAAGGTGAGGGCCGCAGGGTACCATTGGACCTAGTCTAGCAGGTAGACTATGTAGGTAGGGTAAAGCACACGCACGACCTGCCACGAAGTGATCGCGTGGCATTCATGGAACCTCAGCCGTGGGTAAGGGCTGACTTCTACGGTGCTACCACGTAGCACGCAAATTGTTGGTGGAACGAAGACCAAGAAAGCGTCGGGGGAGATTCAAAGGGTGATGTGACAGAGGGCTTCCCCGCACCTGTACTCGGAGACAAAAAAAAGGTTCTTCTCGAAGGAATCCGGGGTAAGACAAAGGGGAAGGGATGGGAAAGGGTTGGCATCATTATCATCACTGGCTCTCCTTGACGAGGCGGCGGCCAAGGCCGTGAGGGTGTGGCAACGGTGGGCTGTTTCCACGTCCTGGGGCGTTCTAGAGTTGTGTCGGTGGTGTCATTTCTCCAGAATCGAGACAAGCGCTGTTGCTCGCCGGGCACGAGTTGGAGCTGACAGGTATTGACGTGTACTGTGTGTTTTGTTACATTTTGGGCTTACCCTGCCATCAAGGAGATGAGTTTGTGAGAACTTGGGGAATCGAGAGCATGAACCAAGGGAATGTAAGATATGCCGCAATTCGAGGTCCTTTGGATGGCTTCCAATGCTACAGAGTCGAACCCTAGGCTGTAGTTTATTGCAGGGAGTGGATAATTTTTTTGGACAACCTGGCAATAGCAGGTAATCAACGACCTCTTCACTTTTACGCAGACCGCTATGCTTCAAACTTGGGTATACCAGTTCTTAGAGCAGCAAAATCAAGGCAAATTTCTTCCTATGACTTTCCATGTTATTTTGACATTCTCGTCCTCATGCTAACCCAACCCTCCGAGTCTCCTAAACGCTGAAACGCATGTTTGCTCAGTACCTGAGTGCCCATAGAGAACAGATAAACCTCCACCAAAACGTTTATTTACTCCCGGAGCAAGTCAAACAATAAAACACCGACACCACATGTGAATCTCCTTCTCACCAGTCTCACTCATTCTCATCAATCCCCACACACCCACCTCAGAACAGTCCGTCGCACCCCCCCAGGTGGCCAGGGCATGTCACACTCACGGGCACCTGTTGCGGCTGTACGTACCTTAGGTACCGACTCGACTCAGCGCTCCAGCTAAAGGGTCCCCACTAGCGAATTAGCGCTTCCATGAGAACCTACCTAAGTCTTGCATGCAGCTCTCTTTCGGGAGCTCGAGACGCGGTAAGGTAAAGGGAGCGAGTCGGACCACCCAGTGGGAGCCGCTGCTGGCTTCGCACTGTACTTGGGTCAACCGTGAAGTGAAGTCTGGGTCTTTGATGTGTGTGCACTGCTCGATCCTCGGCAGTCTCACCACGCTGAAGGCATTCTGACCACCCAGAATGCACCCCGAGCCAAGTCCTTGGCAACTCGCCATGTGCTCGACGACTTGCTGCACTGTACCCGACCGTGGGCCGGGATGGGATGCCCTGAACCATGATCCACGCCCATGCCCACGCACTCAGATGGGCGTCCCCAGATTTCGTGCACCTGATGGTACCTCGAGGCAACCTTGCTCGTCCACCGTAATTCCAGGTACCCTCGGTGGCTCTCTTGGCGGTTGGGCCAGCAGTGCGCCGCCATGGCATAGGCTTGTCCCCCGGTCTCCCCCAGGATTTCCCACTTATTCTCCACAATCCCGCCCTAGGCCCCCGATTTCCTCGTTTCTACTAAATCCTCCTCTTTCCCACCCCCAAGAAATCTAAATCTGCCCCGGTTTCCCTGATCTTTCCATCTTTACCTTGAGGTGGCATTCCCTCTTTATACCGTCTTGCCCTCCTGTTCCTTATTATATCTATATCTGTCCCTCCTCCCCACATCATCTTTAACTCTTTATCTTTTAAGATACCCTGACCTGCTTTATTGGACCGCGTCTTTGGTTACCCCCACCATATATATATATATATAATCCGAGTACAACCTCGGCTACGACGACTCGACTCTTTAGCCTATACTGTTTAAGTGGACGATTTAGTTGGTGACAGAACGGACGACACAATATCCAAGGAACAACATCGTACAACAACAACAACAACTACTACTGGCAACGACCTTTCCGGCAAGCCTTTTTTCCTCGGCAAGATAGCCGCCCCTCGCCCATACATATACTCGCATTCACACAACACACACACACACACACACACGCAACCACCAAAATGCCCGGAATCCTCCCCATGAAGGTCATCAAGGTGGGCACCAGTTCTCAGAGCCGGATTGCCCAGGCTTGTGACCGCTGCCGGAGTAAAAAGATCCGCTGTGACGGAATCCGCCCTACCTGTTCCCAGTGCTCCAATGTCGGCTTTGAGTGCCGGACAAGCGACAAGCTCAGCCGCCGCGCATTTCCCCGCGGCTATACCGAGTCCCTGGAGGAGCGTGTACGACAACTAGAGGCCGAAACGCGAGAACTTAAGGACCTGCTGGACGAGAAGGATGAGAAGATCGATATGCTTTCCAGGATCCAGGGCAACCGAAGAAGTCCGTCAATGCCCGCCAGCAGCCCGGCTGTACCGGAGGCCCGAAACGACGCCCAGGCCGCAAAGGAGGACACCTTCCGTGTACAAGCTGCGCCCTTATTACTCGGCGTTGAGAACTCAGACTCTTACTTTATGGGCGCTTCAAGCGGCCGCACATTTATTGGTATTTCTTTCCGTATCTCATATTCACTGGAGCCTTACTAACACATTTGACAGACTCATTAAAGCGCAAGATCCAGGAGACTGGCAAGTCCAGCACTGACTTCAACCCCGAGGCATTCCTACATATCCAGGGCTGCAAGTCCCTTGGGCCCAAGACGCCCGAGCAGTCTCTCAAAGTTCCTCCTCGCCTCTTCTCCGACCGCTGCGTCAACGTCTACTTCCAGGAATGGGCTCCCCTTTTCCCTGTCCTTCACAAGCCCACCTTCCTTCACGTCTACGAGGAGTTTGTTGCCGACCCCGAGAAGGTCAAAAGCAACCACAAGCTCGCCCAGCTCTACCTCGTCTTCAGCATTGCCGGCCTGTCATCGGATGCCCCTGATCTTCCCCAACTGGCCGCCTGTGAGCAGCAATGGCAAAAGGCTCTCGACTCCATCCTTATGGAGAACACCATGAACACCCTGCAGTGCCTCACCCTTGCTCTCCTCTACTGCACCATGCGTGCCGACTACAAGCGACTACAGCACTACAAGGGCATTGCAATTGGCCTCTCGCACCGCCTGGGCCTGCACCAGAGCCAGAAACGCTTCTCTTTCGGCGCCCTTACCATCGAGACCCGCAAGAAGGTCTTCTGGACTTTGTACACCCTGGACTGCTTCTCCGCCGCCATTCTTGGTCTTCCCAAGCTCCTCAAGGAGGAGGATGTCCAGGCTGAGTACCCTTGCGACACTGATGACGAGTATGTGACCGAGAAAGGTTTCCAGCCCACTCTCCCCGGCGAGTACACTCGGTTGTCGAGTGCCCTGGCCTTGTTCCGTGCTACTCGCATTCTCGCCAAGGTGCTCGAGAAGAACTACCCTGCCTCGACCTCCTACGAGATGTCGCTTCAGCAGATGGGTGCCCTCGAGAGTGAGCTTGATGCTTGGTACGATCAGCTGCCTACTCATCTGAGACTCAACTTTGTCCAAGACAAGCCGTCTACCGATGTGACTGGCAGCCGCTCGCCCCTCTTGGTACGTCATTGAACGGACTTCTGAGGTCTTTGGAGTGCCCCCGCTAACAAACCGCAGGCTCTGACTTATTACTACACCCGTACGCTCATTTACCGCCCAGCTGTTGGCTCCAGCCTCGGTCCCAAGGCGGCCCCGGCTCTGATGTCCATCGGCACCTCGAGCAAGCACATCATCCAGATTATTCAGCTGCTCGAAGAGCGAGGCATGACTTTCTCCTTCTGCCTAAACAAGACCGACCTCCTGGTGACGTGTGGCATGACTATGCTGTACCACTCGCTCGACCTCAAGCGCGACAGCAAGTTGATGCGCGATGATGAGCGACTGGTGAATGCTGTGATTCGCATCCTGGACAAGAACCATGCTTCTAGCTTCCTTGACTTCAAGCGTGTGACTAGCATGCTTGTCACTGTTGACGAGACAGTTGGTTCGCCCATGCATACTTCACGTGAGGCGTCGATGCCCGCCGCCCCGGCCTCCAACCGAGGGTCGCCGCCAGCCGGCGTGGCCCCCAGGAAGAAGAGTGCCACAGGCTACCCTCTCGGCCAGCTCCCGGGCGCCGCGGCTAGCGATAGCAACTTGATCGAGCAGCGACGCATGACGATGTCGTGTGGTGCCGGCCAGCGATCTGAGTTTTACCAAGCCCGATCTCGCCAGTCTTTCGATAACCTCAGGACCGAGGCTCCCATGAGCCACCGAGACCACCGCATGTCCATGTCACAGATCTCGCCGAACCTGGGCCACAAGGCTTCGCCTCTGTCACGACCCAACCTGGACTTCATGCCCTTCGGCCACCCCTCGCAGTCGCCGCAGCCTTCGTCACCCCAGCAGAACCGTGCCCACTCTCACTCAGGGCAGACGCCCCGGGCCAACCCCATTGTGGCGCACTCTCCTATGGTTGCTGCGAAGATGAATGGTGTGTCGACCACCGAGTGGGAGACTCTTCTGGGTTCATTGGACGGCGGTATGAACAACGTGTACGATGCCATCTACGGCGGACAGGGACTGGTGAATGAGGCATCGATTGCCGTCAGCAACTGTGGTGACTGGCCACCGGACAACTGGGATCTCACCGGCTTCAGCATCGGTGACTTTGGCAACAACCCCCAGCCTCCCCAGAGCGTCCTCAGCATGAGTGATGAGAGTCTCAGCTCGGGTGAGGAGCTTGGCCCCTCGGAGCTTGGATTGAGCGTCGACAGTGTCGACTACCGCAACCAGATGATGCCGCAGCATCACAACCCTGAAGGATACATGCTCGATACCCAGATGGAGGCGTTTCCTATGTAAGGGCGACCAAAAAAAATGATACCTCGGGCGGATGCTTTTGAAAACTCTTGCGGCTTGACACGACTTTGATTTACGGAGTTTTTGTTTATTTTTGGAGTCTCGGGTGGTTTGATGATTTATCTAGGAGACAGTTTTGGGAAGATCCCAAGCGAGGCAACTGTCGCTACCTGCTGGCTGAGCGATTGCTTTATTTTTATTTTTTACACGCTATATAATCTGGGACTCGAGAGACGGCCCAGCAGTTTATTGTTAGAACGGGGGTTTTTATTAATCCTTCATGAGCGAGGACTTGAAGAATAGGAGGGAATGAACGATGATGGTCAGAGTCTAAGGACCGGCCTCGCAATGCCACAAGCACTGGGATGTCTGCTTGCTACTTCGTACATAGCTGAAAGAAAGAATCAGAGAGAATCAAAGAAAGAATCACAAACAACAAGTGTGCAAGCAGAAGAGTGGTCGCCAGATTATGAGCCCCTACATGGCAAAATAATGATGTTTCGACGCCGTCCGATGAGGAGCGAGTTCTTTTTACAGCAGATCTATTGTCTGCACCCACTATCCTACATGGCTACTACGTACGTACAAGCTGAGTCCTTTTTCTTCAAACCCGGGGTAGGCGAGTTCCGGGGAAGGGCAGTGTAGAAGCGAAGATGGCGGCAACACAGACTGACCGGGTCTGGAAGGCTGCGTTGCCGGGCCCGGATCAGCAGGGGGGATTGGATATTGGATATGGCGGATGATGTGCATGCGGGTTGATTGGGGTGCTGAACACCAGGGCGCTAAGGGTAAGTAGAAATGTGTGCCCGGGGACACGATGCCGGGTCTGCAGTTGCTTAGGTAGGTAGGTATCAGCGTGGCGGTCCAGGCCGTCGAGAAGGATTATCGCCAAGCAGAGTGTACGGATAGTCATTTCGTGGTTGAGAGGGGTTTCATTCTATACAGTGGTCAAGCAGTTAGTTACCTTTTGTTTAGTTACCTTAGTTGTATAGTGTCTCCCAGTCCAATGTTCCTCAGCTTCAATAGCCGAGGTTCAACTCGCACGTTTGCTGTTGACGGATTGATACCCTTCTCTCACGAGATTCAACTGCTGCATTATTAGTGCCATCTCTGTCCTTGTCAAGATTTGAGAGAGCTCATTCGTTGGCTGAAGGACCCTCCGTTTCGGGCTGAGCTTATTGACGGCGGGAGTTGAATTCCATTGCGACAGCGATTCCGGATGGCCCGTGCATCGAGGATCGCACCGACGGGAGAGGGGGGCGGGTGACGTAATTCCGAGGATCGGCATCTCATGCTTCGAAGTGGATCATGGTCGAGTCGGGGTGGATCATGGAGCCATTAAATTAATGTTAACGATGAACATGCCTGAAGCCTTGGGATGAAGACAAGGCGTCTCAACAGAGCTTTTCTGTACTTGTCTTGGTCTTCTCTGCCGTCGTTTTCAAGAGATGCCCTTGTTTGTGAGCGACCGTCTGCTCTGTTAGCCGTGTCCCAGGCCTTTCCTGACCGCCTGTTTGCGTCTGTCGGCACTATCAAGACGGCGCATGAAGCTGCTGCAGCACGCCCAGTCTTCCTCCGTAAACGCTCTCTTGAGCAGCATACAGCCGAAATGAGCGACCACGAGAGACAGTCCCTGATGGATAAATCCCTGATGGATAAATCTCTGATGGATAAACATGCCCGAAAAGCGGCCATCCCCCGAGCTCCCTGGGCCGTCGCCCGGCCGTCCCTCCGGGATCCCTCGCGCCGTCTTCCGCAGGCCATCGCCCATCGCGGTGCCAAGGCCTACTGGCCCGAGAACACCATGGCCGCTTTCCGGGGTGCAGTCGGAGCCGGATCCCATGCCATCGAAACCGATGTCCATCTCTCGGCCGACGGTGTCGCCGTGCTGTCACATGTAAGTGCCGCCGATCAAGATTCAAGATTCAAGATTCAAGCCTACAAATCGCTGACATGCGACGCATGTGACTTGACTGCAGGACCCAACACTGGAGCGCTGCTTCGGCGTGGATGCTCGTATCGCAGACTGCTCGTGGGAATACCTCAGCACGTTGCGCACGCTCAAGGAGCCCTACGAGGCGATGCCGCGGTTGGAGGACTTTCTGACGTGGTTGGCCCAACCGCGGTTCGACAAGATCTGGGTCGTCTTGGATATCAAGGTAAGCGGCTCGGCATGTGTGCGAGACGGAAGCTGATGCTAAGCCAATGCTAATACCATTGCCGTCATCTCTAGCTTGATGATGATCCCAACGATCTGATGGGTGCTATCGCAAGGACCCTGGATCATGTCGAGGGGCCGGTGCCATGGGATCAACGCATCGTCTTGGGATGCTGGAACGTGAGTCTCAGACCTACACCCCCCTCTACCCTCTACCCTCTACTTGGCTCACCAATCGACAGGCATCTTTCCTCCAAGCCGCCCGCCGTGTCCTCCCGACCTACCCCCTCGCCCACATCAGCGCCTCCCTCCTCTACTCACACCACTTCCTGCGCATCCCCGGCCTCGGCTTCAACCTCAACCAGAAGAGTCTCGTCGGTCCCCCCGGCCGCCTCTTCTTGCGCGAGCTCCAGCGCACCGACAGGCTCCTCCTGACATGGACCGTCAACGAGCCGCGGTGGATGGAGTGGTGCATCCGGAAGAACCTGGGCCACCCTAGGCGTCCTGCCAAGAGCAGCGATTATGCGCCGGCGCTCATTGATGGCGTCATCACCGATGACCCGCGGCTGTACCTCGAGGTGTGTGAGCGATTCGAGGATGAGATGGATGGCAGCTTGGTCAGGCCCAAGATGAGCCTGGCTGAGAGGGTGAGGGACGAGGCGAAAGCCGTGTGTGCCGTGGTGTTTTTCCAGGTTTGTGTCATGGCGTATCATATTGTCAGGAGGGTGCAGGGCAAGTTTGACTATCTCGAGGACCGGCGGAGCTTGGATAGACGACGGTAGGGTCTGGAAGTCTGAGTGATGGGTGAGCGTGATGCTAATGGTACATACATTAGGTGACCCAAGGTAAGCCGATGAGGACACCTACATACATCTGCAGATTATGAACGATTATGCAAGGATATGGATGCCTCTCATGATGAATAGAGTTGACGTCAACGTCTACTTCAAGGTGTTGAGGACAGTTGCTTCTAATAACAAGCAAAGTATAAAAACCACGCACTTCATTACCAGTCTCACTCTACGTCATCCGCTGCTACTGCTGCTGACATGATGCTCTCCAAACTTGTCTTCCTCGGGGCCATGGCCATCGGCGTAGCATCAGCCCAATCTCTACCTTCTCGACAAGTCGCCAGGTTCCCCAAGGGCACGCAGCTCGAAAACGTGGTCGCCCGTCCCAACGGCGACCTCCTCATCGTCGAGCTCCAACCCAACACGTCCATCTGGTCCATCAGGGATCCCACCTCCCCGCCGAGACGCGAATTCCTCAGGCATCATGTTGATATCCCTGGCGCAGGTCGTATTGTTGGCATGGCCGAGGTGCCTCCATCTTGCTACAAGAACAGCTGCTCCAAGAAGGAGACATACGCCGTCGTCGCGAGTAAGCTGGTCGAAGTTGCAAGAGAGGACGGCAATATGAGCATGAGTGGAATCCCTCTCAAGTACAGCGCGTGGACCGTCACCTTCACGCAATCCCGTTTCAGCGGGAAGCCCATCGTCAAGGTTGACAAGGTCAGCGACATGACCCCCGACAGCTACGACCTCGGCGCCGTCACCAGCATCCACGGCGTATCGGACGCTGTCCTCGTAGCAGACGCATTGCAAGGGCGTGTTGGTCGTTTAGACCTCAACACGGGCGACTTCGATCCTAGGGCCTTTGCTGCGTTGGAGATGCAGCCGCCTCTTGGGAACCCTGTACCTACTGGCATTAACGACATGCGCCTTCGCCATGGGTACCTGTACTTCACCAACTTTCACCACATGGCCATCTATCGTGTCAAGACAACGCCCCAAGGCCGTTCTGTTGAAGGCTCTCATAAGCCTGAAGTCGTCGTCAACTTGACCGACCTGGACATAAAGCCTAGGGGCTTCGCCTTTGACGCCAGGGGAAACATTTACGTCGCTGGAGGGGAAAAGCACCTTGTGGCCTTCGTGGACGTCAAGTCGGGCAGGAGCAAGATTGTCATAGGACGATCGGACAAGGCGACTGTCGCCGACGCCTCGTCTCTTGCGTTTGGGCGTGGCGGGTTTGACAAGGAGACGCTGTACGTCACGACTTCCAACGGCAGAGTTGTGGCCGTGGAAACATGAGTTAAATAGACCACACGTCTACTGACTAGTCTTGGTTAGCAATTTGACATCCTACCCAAGTCGACGTCAACGATTGGGGGCAACTCACCAGGGGCAGCGTCTCTCCATGTCTCTAATTGTTGAGTAACAGTCATCTTTTGGTCAAGCTCTATGTAATACAAGTGGCCTCGCTTCGATGCTCTTCCCACAACAAGGTAAGGTAGTCCAGCAAGTGGGAACTCTGCCGAGGCAAAAATGCAAATCGTCTGTCCTTTTGATTCTAACCCAGCATCCACAACCTGAAATCGTCTTCGCTCCGCAGAATATCGCTGCCTCCTCAAATTTCAACGTCAATATCGAGGTCCAGTGACCCGATCACATCATCATCCATCAGAGGCTTGTGGATAGTCGGGATACCCTTCTTCTCCTGGTGCTTGTCCTCCTGCAGCTTCGCCAGGTGCGGCAATAACTGAGACTTGGCCGCCGGTTTCGGGGTACTGGTCCCAGGTGTGCTGGTGCCGCTTCCGTTTGCCGTCTTCTTATCGTCACTTTTTTCGTTCGCATCGTACACGAACTTGGCCTTCGTCCTAAGTCGTCGCGACATATCGCCTTGGTAAGCCTCGCCACGCTTAAGGGCCGCTTCGATCTGCAGCGACTGTGCCTTCTCCTTCAACTGCGCCTTTCGAACTGCCTCGGCATTGAGGCGTCGGTTTTCTCGGTTACGCTCAGCCAGCCGGTCTTGTTCCGTCTGGCCCTTGGGTCCTTCGGACAGTTTTGAGGGCCCCAAGGTCGTCCTAAAAGCCAGGCGCTGTGTACCAAGCTTGTCGAATTCCTCTTGCAGCTCTTCAACCTTCTGGTCATCGCCGCGCTCTCTTGCCTCTTCAAGTAGTCGGGCCACCCGTTCCCGCTCAGCTGGGTCAAAACGCCGCTTCAGGTCTTTTATCCTCTTCAGGCGAGCCTTGATCTCCTCGCTGGTCCACGAGTGGTTGATCAATCCGTTGATCTCGTCAATCTTATCTAAGAGACAGGCTTTCGTAGGAAGGGTGACGCCCTCGTTATGGCACGTAACTTTGTAACGGTTGAGCTCGCTCTGTAATTTAATCAGCGTTTAGGCCCGGTAACGAGCTCGTGTCAAACTTACATCCGTAAACTTTCCGCTCGAGGCAGCGATGAAGGGGAACTCCTTGATCGCCTTTCCATGCGCTGCCTTGACGTACTGATCCGTCACAAATGCGCCATTGGGCCCGCTGAGCGCGTATGGCCGGCCAGTCGCGAAGCCTGCAAATAACGTCAGTCTTGACCCATAAATGACTTTGCCTCATGCGCACCTTTGATCACTGCCAATCGATACTGCTCAATTCCTGTTTCAGGATGTGGTCCAAGAGCAATGCGGATGTAGCAGCCAGTAATGGCCTGCTCGAACCCAGGTGTGAAGCAGACCTGAGCAAACTCGTTTCGTCCCAAACGCACGCGGTCGAAATCGCGTAGTTCAGCTGGTGGCTGATCACGAACCTCGTCGACTTCAGGTGTCGGAGAGCGTCTACGGGGAAAGTCGTCGTCACTGTCCTCGCCTTCGGAGTCGCGGCCCCGCGGAGAGTAGTTGTCCTTCCGCCTCTCGTGATCTTCTCGCCGTCGTGCCTTTTCCGCCCTCGCTCGGCGCAGGGCATCCATCCCCGATTCTCCCTTGCCGCCTGTGCGTTGCCGCGATGTCTTGCGCTCACCATCCTCCAACTCGGCAGTATCAGCGCTACGCTTCTTCTTGACCTGCTTGCGCTCCTCATTCTCGACGTTGCTGACCATCTGACGAAGCAAGCGATTCTGGCGTTGGCGCTCAATTTCCGTCATGCGTTCTGCAATAATCTGCTCTCGTTCGAGTTCGGGCATGGCCATGATCTCAGCTCTCTCCGCTTGGCTCACGTACATGCCGTCAACTGGGTATTTGTCGTCGTCATCGTCCGGAGGAGCGGCTCGGCTTCGCGTTGGTTCGGCGTCAGAGTCAGACTCGTCCATGGGCGCAGATTCGAGTGAGTTTGGCGTGCCGGGCGCGGAGGACCTATGTCGCGAACATGTGTCAGCGAATGGTGAACTAACGGCGGCGATTCCGAGCTAAAGGTGAGCTGCAAAAGAGCCAAGTGGCTCACCCAGAGCTCACCCAAGGCGGTTTTTTCCCAAGTGGGAAGATATCACTTACGCCTCTCCCTCCTCCTCAGAATCATCATCACCCCCTCGCCGCGACTTCTTTCCCGGCCCTTTCTTGAAACCACTCTTCTTGGCCGGCGGCGGCGACGCCGACATGTCTCTACTCTCATTGCCGGAACCCTCATCATCTGAATCTCCACCCGCAAGGGCGAGAAGCTCGTCATCGACATCAGACATGGCGATTGCTTTCGTGAACCGGCGAAGACCTCAAGCGCAGGGCTTTCAGGGGGTGACGATCGTAAAGCTATTCAAGCTAAAGGTGGTGCGTTGTACGCGCCTTAGGATGAATTGTCGGGGGATTTTGAGATGAAAAGGGGCCCAAGATGATGGGCAAACGCGCGCGCGCGGTTAGGAGGGATGAAGGAGGCGTTTGTTGATGAAAAGAATCCGTTTGTGTCAAAAATGAAAGAGCTGAATTGCTCTCTTTCACAACCTGTTCTGAATTCGTTGTCCTATTGCGCACCTGATTGGCCAAGGCTATGTCATCTTGCTGCACGTGTATGGCTGATCCGTGCGCCGGCGAAGCTTTAGTCCGCTTTCGGTGAGCCTCAGCCAGTCGGTGAGCTCACCGAGGAAACCTCCGGAGCTCCATCGCCGCCGTCATCGTTTATCGTTCGACTTTGGGGTTCCAACGACCCCTTGGTAACCGGGACCAGTTGACAGTGGGAAAGAGGCCGTGTCAACGCCCAAGGCTCATTATCGAATATGGTTTCCGCACGAGCTCTTTTGCGGCCTCTCCGTGTCCTTGGAGCGCGGCCAATTTCTTCCATCTATCGGCCATGTATTCGCTCCATTGCGACGACATCGAACACTCAAGCCTCCGTGGCGACCAAACCCCCCGAAGCTCCCAAGAAGCGCAAGCCTCTTACAAAGCAGCAGCGCGACTTTCTTGACTCAGCTGTGTGTCTCCCAGGTCTAACTGATCTCAAGGCACTGCTAACATATTCTCAGCTCCGCGTCAATCAAGCCGGCGAGCTCGCTGCCGTCCTCATTTACGCCGCTCAATCTCCCATCCTCCTCCGATCAAAGCCACACCTCCGCAAGCTGATGGCACACATGTACGACCAAGAAGACAGCCACTTCAAGACCTTCAACAGCCTCATTCACAAGCATCGCATCCGACCTACTGCCCTTTACCCCCTGTGGTCCGTCATGGCCACCGGTCTGGGCTGGTCCACTGCTATGATGGGCTACAAAGCTGCTATGGCCTGCACGGAGGCTGTCGAGACGGAGATTGGCGGCCACTATAACGAACAGATCCGGACGCTGTTGGAGATGATCACCCAGTGGGAGGCTGAGGGATATGAAGTCGGTGACGAGTTGTCGGAACTTGTCAAGACTCTTAGACGGATTCGGGATGAGGAGCTTGAGCATCTAGACCATGCTGTCGAACACGACGCAAAGAAGGCGGAGCCGCACTGGCTGCTCACCGGTGTTATTCGAGCAGGCTGCCGCGGTGCGATTTGGGTGAGCGAAAAAGTGTGAAGCATCAAACTAGGTGTATTATACATGTAATATAGGAATAACTGCCACACTTGAGGTGAAAGGATGTATATATATGGGGCTGAAGGCGCAAGAAACCCTACGCATGTATTTTGGAATGAACGCGCCCAACGAATGCTTCCGTATCCCTGAAAGCCAAAACACCTAATCAACTCCTTGCGATGCTTTTGCGAAAATTCATGTTCGAATACATCACTTGAGAGAAGGAGGGATTAATTGCTGAAGCCTGTTAGTTTCGCCATCATCCATGTCAAGGAAGTTACTTACTAAATAGCCAAGGGCGCAACGCCGTCAACTTGGTAGCCCCAGTTTCCATTCTGCTCCTCGGTGAGGAGCCAGTCGTAAGGAAACTGTACAATGTTCCCCTGGACCATATTGAGCAGCTCCTCGGCGTGAGCTCGAGATGGCATATCATCAATGGTGAAACCACGCCGGCTGTTCTTAGTGGTTGCACGGCGCCTGCGCTTCACCGAGCCAAACTGTCCAGGCGGAGGAGCGTTAGTATCTCTTGAGGATGGCTTGTCAAGAGTCGAGAAGGTTGTTCGACGTTCCCTATTATTGGTGCTCGTCTGCGGTTCCAAGTACTTTCCATTGTTACCTTCGAAAGCAGGGAAGGGAGTATCTCCCGCCGAGTAGACAGGAGATGGTGCCTCTATAGGACGGTGAGTATCGACGGCGTTCTCGCTGTCCAGGCCAGTGTTCAATCGAGACGAGATAGCCTCACCATCTCGCATCGCTTGCTTCTCATCCACGCCACCACGTCCCCCATCGGGAATAACAATCTTGATCCTATCCTCGTTGTGATGTCCAGAAAAGGGGATTTTCTCGGCCATCTTTCCTAGTGCCTTCTCGGTTTCCGTCCCGATGGCCTTTGCCAACATCTCTGGTCCCGGGGCGCCAACCCCAGCGCCAGCAGAGGTCGAGCCACGATGTCTCGATGTGGGTGGGAACTCGGATTCCTCACCTCTTGACCGGCCGCCTTCCATGCTTGCACGGAACTTCACGCTGTAGTTCGTGTACTCGCGGTATTCGGACCAGGTGCTCACCTCAGAGTCAGGCATGCAGCGGAAGACCCGGCGGTAAAGTTTGGTGTTGTTCTGAGCAGCGCGGTTCCAGATCTCGTCGAGAAAGTTGGGGTTGACGGGGTCTTTCATGCAGTCTTTGTCGATATGTGCAAGCTGGATATCTGCAGCCATGGGGTGGAAAGGGCTGTTCATTGGCTTTCCCGACTCAGGGTCAATGTGTAGCGGAGGCCCGCCAATGTCAGTGTCGTCGCCTATCGGCAACGACGGCAGCTGTGCAGGTCTAGGCAGACCCAGCTGGTCGGTAGTTCGTCGATTCAAGGGGGGCACAGGGGGCAGGCCGTCATTATTGGGGTGACCAGGATCCAGGTACCTGTTGTCTGGCATGGGATGCGGCTGTGCTTCCTTAGGAGATTCCAGCGTCCCCTTACCCTCGTTGCTGATATTGTTGACGAGGACTTCTCGGCCATTGATAATAACAGAGTCGCGTCCAGCATCAAGCCCGGTCTTCTCGGCACTCCTCCAACGATCAGGGCCGTAGCCAGTTACGTCCAGCTCATGTTTTCGCTTGCCCTCTGCCTGATTGATATCTGGAGGGGGCTCATAGTTATCACTGCTGCTCCCGTCGAGCTCGCGGGCAGCAGCAACATCATAATCGTGGTTGAAGCTGGGAACTTGCAGGGGTTCTGGGCGCTTAAGGGTCTGCCCTGGTGGAGAGCCAGGGCGGCCAGAAGCGGGAGGGGCGGCGTCCTCGCTGTAAATTTCATCCATCTGCTGCTCAAAGTCCTCACGATCCTGCTCTGCCTGTCGTTCCTGCTCCAGAATCTCATCAACGTCCAAGCCAAGATGTTCTCGCATTAGACGAAGGCGGAGCGTGTGAGCAAAGCGGCCAACCTGATACGGCTTTCCAGCCATCGTCGACATGATCATGTCTGTGTCCCGAACAATGGCAGCGCACTCGGAATCGCGACTACCAACCATAGATCGCTCGTTGATGTTGGCAGAGCCAATAAGGGCAACGCGGTCATCGACGATGATCGTCTTGGCATGGATGTAGAGCTGCTCAGTCACGAGAACATCATTGCTCATAATGCCCCACTGTCGAAGGGAGTAGAAGCCAATGTAGTCTTCCGGCTCAATACCAGCGGCTCGGAGTCTGCCAAATATGGACTGTTCTCCTCTGCAGATACTCGCGTACTGGCACATCAGAATCAGACGAACACTTGTGCCCTCCTGCTCGTCGACAGTATTTTGGAAGCCAGGCATCAAGGGAATAACAATAGCACATCGCCAATCTTCGTCGTGTTCGTGCGCGCGAATGATGCGCTCAACTAGAGCGTCACCAATGCGGTTCACGATTCTGGTGTTGTATGCTTCAGTGCTAGTAATGAAGAACTGATTCTCCATATAGACGAAATGTTCTGACTCCTCGATCATCTTGATGTAAGCATTCTGGATACTGTGCTCGGTCTGTTCAATGCCCAATGACCACGTGGAGGCTGATCGAAGAATCTGAACCTCACATGTACCGGTAAGTCCAAGAGCTTCTAACTCATCCAGATTCGCATCAGGCGGAGGGAGCAGGAAAGGCAGGGGGCGAGTGGGCTTGCGTCCTCGGCGCAGGTAGTTCCAGCGCTGAACGAAATGGCGCGTCAGATCTCGCGCGGGTTGGCCGACAACCTGCATTGCGACATCATGCCATGGCATTCTGGGCACCTTGCTGCGATCGTACATTTCCTCGTATGGCTCGTTAAGCCTGAAGAAGTCTTGTACTCGAGGGTTCGAGTAATCTTTGCCTGGGAAAAGCTGGCAATGCTCTGCATCCTTAGGGACCTCGGAAAGCTCAAAACCAGTTGGCTTGTCATCAATAATTGGGTGCTGAGGACAATCCCAACGTCCAAAGCACAAATCGATTCCTCCCACGAACGCAACGTCGTGATCTACAACGCATATCTTCTCGTGATGTGCGAAGAAGAACTGGTTCTTTTTGAATTGGTTGGGTGATCTCTGAACAAAAATATTGGGGTGGAGGTTGAGCAACGAGAATTTGGTGTACTCCGAGTCAATAGGAATGGCCGCTTCGACATTCCGGTAGACAATGACGAAGACCTTGACACCCTCTCTGGCCTTCTTCTGAAGAAGTCTGTCCAGCCGCCACTTTTGGCTGATGGCCGCCGGTCTTCGCATGTAGAGCTCGGGGCTCAGCCACCAGTCATGGATGTAAATAACATCGCGAGCCATGTTGATAGCCCGGGAGACGTTCCACATGTAGTCACGACCATCGACGAGCCATTGAGCGAACACATTTGTCCGCACCGGAGAGAAACTGTCGAATCGCTTTTCCTGGTGCCAGGGGGTCTGCTTCAGCATTGAATTGATCGAGTCCTCAAACTGCTTCATGACAGATTGGTTGCGCGAAAAGAGGCGCACCTTGCGCTCAGATGTGCGGAGAGTCATGGTGTGATGCTTGTCAAGAGGCGCTTCCACGGTCAAATCAATCTCGGTTTTCTTTTCGCTCGAGCCGATTTCCTTCACCTTGCTCCGTTTGGAGGCGATGCTGAACTTTGAGTCCACCAGGTAAACGTCATAAATGTTCATGTTCTCGGGAGATTCGACACACACGATGTAGCTCTGTCGAACAAGGAACCATTTTCGGTTGTGACGAGCTATCACCTTGGCTGGTGTGAGGACGCGACGAAAGTCAAGACCCTTGGAAGATTGAATATGAAGATAACACTCCTTTCCATGGTAGCTGCCCTCGGCCGCAAGACGGACACCAAGCGCTGACAGCTCGAGGAAACGACAGAGCCTGTTGCTATCCGCTCTAAACATGAGCCATCTTATCATTTCAGAGAGATATTTCTCCAAGACGCGCCGTTGCTTCTCGACATAACGCTGCCTTCGCGTTGCCATGTCCATGGCGGGCATGCCTGATCCCTCAGGGTTGGACATATCACCAGGATCAGTGATACCGGTCGACCTACGTCTTGGTCCCATGCCCAAGAGGTTGCGAGACTTTCTTCTCGGGGCGCCGGGAGTTTCAGGGTCGCTAAAGACGCCATCTCCAGCTGCTTCGGTGGCTGTGCCTTCGCCGGCAGTCTCTTCACCACGAGCGCTGGCTTGGTCCTCGTCGTCGCTTTCGTCGCCCTTCTTGCGGGCACCACGAAGATAGGGGAAAGCGGAGTAGGGAAATTTGGGTTGCTTCGGTCGGCCCCCCAGGTCCAGACGTCCAGGCATATACTTGTCATTGTTGATGGCGAACTTGTACCTTAGATGCAGGTTATATATGTCTCTCAGGGTCCGAGTGACGGTCCAGCTCATTCTGCTCGGACCACTTCCGTATTCCAGTTCTGTCGTGAACATCCAGTGTCGGTCCTTGTCGTCATCTTCCATTGGAGAGCTATCGGTGATGCGGAGTTTGAGCTGCTCGAGAAGAACCGGGATTCTCTTATTCCCATGTTCGTCCCTCTGGATCATGCTGGCAAGCATAAGAACAGCAGGAGCACCAGCTCTTAGTTCAGCCATCAACTCGGCCGACTTGAAGTAATCGAATCGATCCTCCTTCTTCTGCCGAAGTAGCTTGAGGGTGTTTTTGACTTGTTTCCATTTCTGGGCGCCAAAAGTGGAAGCTCGTTCGGATGTGAAGAAGGGGCGCCGCGGTGTGATCGCGTCGCCGTCCGAGACACCTCCACCGCCGAATACGGTGATTCGGCGAATGTGGCCCATTCGTCGCCCTACGGCTCCAGGGCTTTCCACCTCGTCAGCCTCCTCGCCAGGGGGTCGCATAGCAGGGGTCATCCAAGAATTCCCCCTGCGATATAACCTCCCTAGGCGATCACGACCTTCTCCTTCTGATACACCATAGTCGGCAGCAGATGCATCGGGCATGCTCGCGCGGCGCCTAACCGTGTGGTCATATGTGTCCAGCATATCTGTATCTTGTGCAAATCGCTTTGGCGTTCCTGGTGTTGAGCCGTTTGTCTTCTTTGAACGACGCATTCTTCTTCTCTTCTTCTTCTTCTTTGACTTGCCGTCGTCGGGTGTGCCCTCGTCTGCCGTTTCCTCGGCGTCGGCATCGGCGTCAGTATCCTCCTCGGTCAATGTGCCTGGAATACCCCGGGTTGGCCGCGTACCGGTTGGGGAGTTGGCCATGGACTGCATGCCTTGTTCGGAAGGTCCAGCCATAGCTGGCGACTTTGGTGTCTGCAGGCCACCTGTACTGGTGAGAGCCTTGAGTTTGGACATCAGCGAGACGCCACGAGATTTGCCCGGGGTCCCAGGCTCCTCCCATGAATTGTTTCGTGTGTGTGTCGGAGGAGATTCTACGCCCTCGGGGCGAGTAAACTGTACACTGGGTCTTGAAGGTGCCTGGTTGGTGTCTTGACCCTCCTGATCAGCTGCAAGGCCGAAGTCTCGGTCATTGATTCCATGCTCCTTAAGCGATTTGGTAGAAGCGGGAGTGGACTTGGGTTTGGCCGATGAAGGCGCCGAGTCTTGGCCCGGTGACACTCCATCTGGATAATCTTTTGCTTCTGTGGTTGAAGCTAGGGTATCTTGGGGCCGCGCGACCTGGAAGCCTGCGGGAGGCAGGAGATTGTTGGAGAATGATTTCGCGGCAGGCGGTGGAGTGAGTTGGAAGTCGGGAATAGGGGGCGAGACGGTCCGCGGACTGACGTCCATGGGCGAGACCGACTCGTCTCTTTTATGCTGCGTCATGACGATTCGTCGCACTCGATTCGAAGGGATGTGGTGCTGGAAGCCCTATATGTCGAGGACAGCAGAGGAGCGGCGGGACAACGATATTTGCTTAGTGGACGTAGTCAGATCTAACATGCTGAACGACAGCTAGAAACGAAGAGCAATCGATAAAGTGGAATTCGATCCTACGTTCTTGTTGAGAAGGCGGGCAGTTGGTAAAAAGGGGTTGAAGCGGCAGTCGGCGCACGTTCGTTGCGCTGCGGAAAGTGGTGATGAACTGATGGACGAGCGGCTGATGATGCGTGATGGAGACGGAGAGAATGGTTCCCCAGAGCAACTCCCGTCGATAGAGGCGAGTTTGCGACAACGTCTTCCGTCACGAGACCTGTTGAGTAGGTCTGGAGGGATTCGAAGGGTCCCTTATTCTGGCGTTCTGGATTTTTGGAGAAACCCTTGTCGCGTCGGTCGCGGTAATAGACGATCAGGCTGGAATCAACTCTATCAGTCACTTGTGGATTTGGTAGGCGACCTAGGTACAGTAGGATCCATGGATCCATGAATAGAGCCGGACTCTTGGCCCGCTGAAGAGATGGCTCCCTGAAATGAAATCCTCCCTGGGGACCCAATCCCCCGGAGTTTCGGGTCTCCAGTGGATCACCGAAGCGCTAAGCATCGCTGAAACGAGTCCGCCAGGCGCCGCAACGCCTCCCGCTGAACTCCAACTTTCAGGAGAAATCCAATAGAGATATACTACAGTACGTACTACGTAGTACATCGTTCGCAATAATCATCTCCCTTAGAAATGCATGCAAGCATCATTGCAGCCTCATTCTCAACGAATTTCACGCATCAATCGGTCTCCTGCAGTATTTATCGAGTTCAACGGTGTGCCATCTGTTCCCTAAGGGCTCCATACTCAACCAGGTCGAGGGAAATTACCTGCGGTGGTTGGCTGAGCCAAGGCCAGCCCAGCTCCAAAATTGGTATTGAACTCTCCGATAAAGGAGGCAGCCCAGCCCATCCCGTGTTATGCTTGGTTCTGGACGACATCAAGTTCTTGACTTTGTACGGTGTACGGAGTACTTCTACTGGTCATCTAGCAACTTAACCTATTGGGGAGCCTTGAGAAACCAATTCACATGCTCTCATGACTGGCTGGCTAAGGTACCTTGGTGTGGATGAAATGGATGCTGGAAACCGTCTCCCATCCGCTGATCAACTCATGCCCAACTTGAATGTGTGGAGGTAAAGGGTCTACCCACCTGCTCGCGTTCTCGAGGACGCTACAGTATCCGTACCATGGTCTTTGATTCAAGTCCCTTGAGTCGATGCTTGCAAATGAGCACCCCTTGGGCCTATTTGGCCTTCCGCAGCAGCACCACCCGGCAGGATTGCCAGCAACTGAATGTAGTGTGTATTTCAGGCCAAGCCTTCCTCTCTTGGCAGATTCAAGTATATACCAACAGTTCAAGTGATTTGCAACATCGAGGTAACAGATTGAGAGTGAAAAGTTGCATCTCAGAGCCCAGTTGTAGGGTCACGCCAATGTATTAGAACCTGAGTCAACTTTTGCCAACAGGAATCTCAAAGGTCAAGCCAAGCTTCTGTAAGATGACGGTGAAGCCCGGATATTCCCTGCCAATATATCTATCCGTATCTAAACCCATCATCTACGAATCAGCTTAGCGATCAGGCTCGATAAGCGCAGGTGACGACTGTCGGACAATTGAATAAATCAGAATGGCATCAATCTTTCCCCTATTCTAAATACACAAACATCGTCGGAATGGGTATAGTGGTTGGTCGTTATTATCAACCGCCGTGAGCCATACCCACAATTGAAGCTTAAAATGGCATTATGATCTACGTAGTACAGACGCTACCATGGAGTTATGGCGTTATCTGGATCACTCCAGCGCCCTGGCTTGTTAGTCTGGAACGCAGGGTGACGGGGCGGAAACAAGGGGGCGCTTCAGGATTGACATAATGACAGACGTTTTCCCGACAGAGCTGGGAGCAATTCGGTCCCATCGCACGATACTTCTCCATTCCATCATCTGAACAAACCCCGTCTTTATTAGGTTACCCTATTAAACGACTTACATTCCCTTGAACAGAGCATCTAAAGTCAACCAGCATCATCCTTGCAAGGCCGCTCACTCTAGACAATCAGTTGATGACCTCAGCACAATGCAGTCGGTCCTGATTCTGAGCGGCGTTGCCTTGGCCTACGCTATATACACATATGTATCCAATCTTCGACATAACATTGAAGAGGCCAAAAGGAGCGGCTTGCCCTACATCATCGCCCGTACGTCTGTCCCCTTGCCACTATCATCATAGCTCACACCTAACTAGCCTGTTCGCCAATCTTTCTGCCATGGCAGTTGACGCATAAGCTATTGATACCCATCATCAGATTGTTCCCTAGGCCATGGTGGGAAAGATGGCTGGAGTATGTCTCTCTCCACTTCGAACTGAGATGTTACTGATCAGCATCGGTGAGATAGAGTTTTGACGCCTGGCTTCTCATACCGCACGCGCCATGATGGATTCGCGCGTTATGGGGATGTCTTTATCGTCGTTTCCCCCAAAATGCTCTTCATGATGGCCTGCAATGCCGAAGCCATTCGGCAGATTACTTCTCGGCGAGAGCATTTCCCCAAGTACGTGGAGACGTATGCGATTCTCCGGCAGTTTGGCGACAATGTCTTGACTTCCGAAGGTGCTGTCTGGCGCATGCACCGAAAAGTCACATCGGCCTCGTTCAACGAGAAGAATGCTGCTCTTGTATTCAGAGAAGCCATTCAGCAGGCCCAGGGCATGGTGAATATGTGGATGGGGCCAGATGGAAAAGACAGTGGCACTATTCACTCTCTGGATCAGGATACGATGAGGCTGGCTCTCAACATTATCGCCTATGTCGGATTCGGCCTCCAGCTGATGTGGCCTGGAGAGAACTTGCCTCCGGGGGCTGACCCCAAGATGGCCAAATACGGATCATTCGAACCGGCTGCTGGTCACAAGCTGAGCTTTGTCACCACCGTGGCCACTCTCCTGGAATACATTCTCATGCTGCTACTCATGCCACGCTGGCTGTTGAGTAAGCTAGTCCCGCAGGGACCGCTCAAAATTGACACATACTGACTAGCTCTATAGGAGTGATGCCATTTAAGAAGGCCCAGCTCGCGGCGGACTCTCATGAGGACTGGTGTAAGTATATGCAGGAGCTAATGGACGAAAAGATTGAAGAAGCCCGACAGGGCGAACGTGTTGACGGTATGGATTTGATGGGACGACTGGTGAGGTCAAGTTACGGGGCCAGCACGGGGGAAGAGAAGCAGGAGGTTGCGCCTAAGAAAGGTTCCTTATCCCGAGACGAGATCCAGGGAAATGCCTTCATCATGCTCGTGGCTGGACATGAGACGACAGCCAACGCGATGCACTTTCTCTTGCTGGAGCTGGCAAACAATCCGGCATCGCAAATGAGGCTGCAAAAGGACATTGACGAGATCTTTGGCAACCAGGACCCGAGCACATGGGACTACGAAGACCTCATCAACCCAATGATGGCCAGTATGCTGGGCGCATGCATGAATGAGACTCTCCGGATGATGCCCGCCGTGGTGGAAATTCCCAAGAAAGTGACTCCGAACCAAGACCAAGTCATCACTATTGATGGGAAGAGCCATGTCATCCCGAGGAGCACCGCTATTTCGTTGGTTGCTGTGTCGGTTCACCGAAACCCGCGATATTGGCCTGGGCGACCAAGCAAACTCCACGACGGCGAGGACGATGTCAATGACTGGGTCCCCGAGCGGTGGTTCCGCAAGAACGAGGGCCCAGCGGCGAAAGCATCAGAATTGGAGGACGCTGGCACCGAGACGGAAGACTTTGGTGGATATGGAGGTCCAGACACGAGCTCGCAGCTGTTCCGGCCGGAGAGGGGAGCCTACATCCCCTTCAGTGACGGTCCACGCTCATGTCTCGGTCGCCGGATTGCGCAGGTGGAGATCATTGCCGCACTTGCGGTGCTATTCCGAGATCACAGCTTGGAGCTAGCAGTGGATGAGTGGGCGAGCGATGAGGAAGTTGAATTGATGGACCCGAAAAGAAGGCGGGAGGTTTACTTCAATGCACAGGCCAAGAGTCGGAAGAAGATACTGGGGGCGACTTCGCTCCTGACGCTGAAGATGAACGATGACTATGTGCCCGTCAGGCTGGTGAAAAGGGGACAGGAGAGGTTCGTGAGCTGGATACAGTGATAGGACAGATAGTTGTACATGACCAATAAAATAGACTGTAAGAATTATTCATGTCACGAAACGTTCTACACACGACCGAGCTCGTGATTGGCAAGCCTGCCTGTACTCGTACCAGGCTACATCTCGTCAACCTAGAGGTAGCTCAATAATTGCCCCTGATTGGATCCAACTGCATCAATTGCGGTCGGGTCTCAGCGCTAACTGTAACTTTGGCCAACTGTCGAAGGAGTAAAGTCCAAAAATCATTTAGGAGGGATGTTATAATAATCAATGCATTTGCTCAATCTGGATGAACAACCGGCAAGATTGTTCACTCCATTGCAAGTTAATGACGGCGTCTTGGCGGGAACGGAGCTCTCCACCCTCCACTGCTTCAAGAACGTAATGGGCACCTCAGGGCCGTGAGGTCATCCTCCATCGAGCTTCAGTGGATCAGCGCCTACACTGTTAGTGGCCAAGCCCCCATCCGTGCGCTATCATTGGCCGGGTTCCCTTCCATTCGCTCCAGCCCGGGCAGCTCAGGACCAAAAAGAAAACATAAACAACGCAAGACCCGCAGAACACGGGCCCCTTCTGCTCCCGCGCGATCCTCATCACCCACGCAACCATCACCACAGGCGAGATCTCCATCATCATCACCATCACCAATATCATCCGTCGCCCACTTTTCGCCGTCTTCGAGCTATCCACGGCGCAACTGAACATTGCCCACGACAGAACCCACTGACGTCCTCCGCCTGATTTCTTAGAATTCGCCCACTGTGCGCGATATCATTTAATAATATCCCCAAAATGTCCAGCCAAAGGTACAACTCCTGGTTGAAAAACAAGAAAAAGCTGGAACTCGAGGAGCTTGCGAAGCAACTCGGTCTGCAAGAGTATGTCCCATCCTCATCTCGCCCCCGTCACCCCCGTAACTATCTACACGGTGCGCGCGCAAATTACCAACGACTCTGGGCGCATTGTTTGTTTGCCCTTGTCTCTTTGTCTGCGCAGTCTGAGCGTCTTCGCGACGCGCCCACTTTCATCACGACCCCTCTATGCGACAAATTGATCCCCGCGCGCTGACTTTAATTGATATAGCTACGATGGCCACAAGAAGGACGATGTGGGCATGGCGCTTGACACATACCTCTCCGAGAACTCGTCGCGCTTCCTCTCCAATCCCGAATTCGCTGGCTACTTCAACAGCCGTTCCAAGGCTCTCGGCTCCCCCGTGAAGAGAGAGTTGAACCGTGACGATGTCGAGAAGGTCCTCAAATTTGCCCGCCGACGGACTACAAAGTACTCTGAAGAGATTACCCCCGAGTGAGTCACACTTCCAGACACTCTGGTCATCCTGTCGCGTGTTATGCCCACGTTGCGCAAGCGCGCACCTGGGATTAATCAGGAGATGAGTATTGGCGCGTCGTTATCAAGGCTCCCCAAGCTGACGAGACCTCCTTTGCGCGCCCAGAAGCGACGATGCTTCTCCCCAAGCTTCATCAACCGCTCTCGTCGAGACTCCCGGTCGTGCCCTGTCCCAGGTCGCGGCGCGCATCCCGCTGCCTGCCACCCCCGCCGACGTGGCTCTTGCTGTTGATCGCTCGACCAGCGCGGTGCGCCAGCGCGTCTCGTCAATGTACGAGGAGAGCGGAATCACCGAAGTTAGTCACGCAACGCGCGATACGCTCAGCACCGTCACCAGTGTGCTCTTCTGTGTCGCCGCCTGGGAGCTGTGGAACGTTCGTAGCGAAGTCCTGAGCAACACCTACGCCTGCACCATTCCCGCCATCAACGCCCTCGGCACGTCTGACTATCCAGTCTACGTCCCCGACATGTTCTTGCTCCTCACGTCCAGCTTCTGGTCCCCCGCCTTGACCTGGGTCTTCACCAGCGTTGTTGTCCCCTGCTTCATGGGCTACTTCTTCAACCTGAGCGCTACCAGCACTCCGCCCACTCGTGGTCGTCCTCGCGCTCATAACCCCGAGTATGTGGTTGATCCCTTGACCTTTAGCATCGCTAAGGCCCTCATCTCGTTTGTCGTTTACGGACAGGGTGTCAACTTTGGCGGCCTCCTTAACGAGATGTCCATCGCGCGCCTTAACAACGCGATCTACGGTGGATACAAGGGGATTCTGACTGGCACAGCCATCACTGGTCTTGTAAGCATCTACGACGCCGTTCTGAGGAAGTAAGGGGTTACAATGCAAGGTCCACGATGTGCCGCCTGACAACCGTCCTGTGGACCTTAAACTCTTCCTCAGAGTTAATACAACAACAGCAACAGCAACAGCAACAGCAATAAGCCACAAACAGCTTTGAGACGCTGGCACTTTTCCAAACAAACTTGAATCAAGCTGCTTGGTCACCCTCACCCAGCTCGAACATTTGCTTCTTCTTTCCGGAGGCCTCGGTCGTCGTGGCGTTCACGGTGTTGATGGCGTCGTGGGGCGTTTGATACCTAGGGGCAATTCTTTATTCTTCATTTGCTGGCTGTTTCTGCCAGCTCTTTTTGCGCTATTCAATTGCTCGAGACCCGTTCCTGAGCTACTCTGTCTCGGGTGCCTGGGGATTGTATCACCCGCTCATCCACAGAGACAGACAGATCAAAATGGAGCGGGCAGAGGACACTTGGCTATGAGACGATTGGATGTCATCTCTTACTTTTTCATGAACGACCGGTATTGGATACTGCGTATATCTAGGGTTTATCACCTCTACTGGGGATAGGACAGGAAGGCTGGTTAGGGCCGGCGGGATGAAGGCGCCTTTGAATGAGTGAACGACGGGTTGGCAGGCTGGAAGTTTTATCGTACGTACATTGGGAATGGAATATATGCATTTAACGTTTGATACTCGATCATTGCTCTGTCTTTGTGAAAGGTAAGGTACCTTATAGCGCATCATGTGTTTAACGTGAACCCCTCCCTCACCTTCTTTGCCCACTCAGCGTTTACATCGAGCCATAAGGGAAGCACCACTGGCTAGATATGTTATGTCAGGTCTTTCGCCTTCTCTGCTTATGGTTGATGTCGATCCAAAGGCTGGCAAGCACTAATGCAGGATCAGCTGCCTTGGTCCAATCCAATGTACTTGACTACCTGAGGTAATGGGACGCTCACGCGTATCGTACCTGTTTCAACTAAACTTCCACACGGTCACCTGAAAAGAACTGTCCTGTCTTCCTTGTCCTAAAACATGTGCTTATCTAAACGAGCCTGAACATCGGTATGCAGTAACTCTCACCATTTGTGACTTTTTCTGTCGTTGACGTCGGTGGGTCATTTCAGCTAAGCCAGGCCATGTTGGCATCTTGAGTTGCACGCTCAACGTAATGTGACGCGGCCAGTTGGCTTCCATAACGATCTCACCAACTTCGAATGCGCGACACAATAAAATCATCAACACCAAGAGACAAGATTGGTTTCAAACCTCGGTAAATTCCACACCGACTACCACCTCTAAAACTAGATCGAATCTATACAAGTAGCACCATGTTCACATGTGTCTTCCCAAAAAAAAACCCCAGCCCAGAACGCCCCGTAGCATGGGCGGAGAGCCCTTCCGCGCCTGGTCCCGGATGCCTCGTACCCAGAAACAACATGCCACACTGATAAAAAGAACAGACAAGAACAGACGGAAAAAAAAAAAGCGAGGTTTTTTTGTTTTGATAAAAGGCAGACAACCTTGATTCCTAGCTGAGAGGGATTTATTAGGACGGCGTTCTGGAACCCCTTGCTGGCGAAAGTACCCAAACTTCGGAATTGGAAATAAAAAGGTTCAAGTAATAAAGAGTCTAGGTAGATCTAGGTCGAGTCCGCTGGTCCGTAAACGGAATGCAAGTCGGGTGAATGAAGGATTTGGATAAAATGTATGCAGAGAATTCGCGTCGTCTCCCCTCTCATCACGGTGCTGGTATTGGGTGTCTTGCGGTTCGGCGGTCGTGGGTATATTTGTACAGATGCTCCTGCAAATGCATATGTGCGAGTGGTGTCGTGTGCGCTGGTCGAGGAGGAGAGGTGGCGTCGCCTTGCTCATGACGGCGACATGGTGATAGGTTTCTTACGGCTTCTCCGATGGATGCTCAAACTTGATGGGATGCACCAGCATACCACGCAGACATAACCGGCCGCTGCTGTTCTCATTCATCTCTTCCGTCTTGCCACCTCGTTCATGGCCCTCGTTGGCACGACCACCGTGCTTTCCACGCCCATCCAACTGAGCGTAACCCAACCATCGGCGCCACATGAGACCAGCGAACTCGCTGTTGAAGTACCAGCTGGTGCCCTTGTGGTTGTGCTCGTTGAGCTGGTCAAATGGGCTGCCGGGACCTGATGTGGAGTGGTCTCGGCCAGCATTGAAAGCAGCGTCAATGTCGCTAAAAGGATACCAAGCTCGGTCGAGGAAAATGGGATGCGGGGCGTACACTCCCTTCATGCCGTGATGCAGGGCGACAGTAGGAGGGAACATCTCCGAGAACATGGTGTGATGATACCGCCAGACCTCCTCGTGCATGGACATGAGCAGTCGGCGGCTAAGACGTGAGGCAGTAATGATGGCACATCGTCGAGGAGGGGGAGACTTGTAGCCTGTGGCGTCATCAGAGAAGACCCAGCCAGACTGCTCTGTATCAAACAGGGGGTTCAGAGTGATAAGATCTGCTTCCTCGCCAACACCGCACTTGGATCGATCAGGGGCATCCGAGTTGCAAGAGGGAGGCATCATGGTCTGTCCCCATTCATCATGTCGCAGCTGCTCCTTGCCCTCGAAAGACACGGGCCCAAAGATGGGAGCCCGGCCAGAGGCGAGAGTGTCGTGCTGGACGGTCTGCGAGAAGTTCTCCCATGTGCCGTGATAAGGAGGAATGTAGTACCGGGCGCCGCGCTCCCAGAGAAGGGTTCGAGGCTGCTCCTTGGCCCATTTACCGAGGCGGTTGAAGAACTCGTAGTAGCTGCCCAGATATCGCATGTCCATTTCCCAGTTCCAGTAGTGCTCATACTCAGGGTGTTGCATGGCAAACACTTGAAGGGGGAAATGGGCGCTGCGGTAGATTCCATGGATATCGGCGCCACTGGGATTCTCAATGGTCTCACCGAACCTGCCGGGATACATGAGCCTCATCTGGGGTTCACTCCAGAGCGAGACGAGGCCTCGGAACTCGGCCGGGACATTATCGTTGATAATGCGCTGCACCGTCCACTTGTCGGACCAGATAGGCTCGTCGATGTTTCGCACCTGCATCAGGAAGTGAACCTGATATTCACCTCCCGATCGGAGAGAGAGCTCGTTGATGAGAGCGCGGAAGTTCAGGACGGCAAGCTCAGTCCACTTGAAGCCGGTATACGTTCGGACCACGACAGCAATGCGGCCCTTCTTGCCCTTGGTTTCCTGAAGCTCCTGGGTTTCGGGGCTGACCTGTTGAAACCGGTGCTTATTCGCCTTGTAGCAAGCTTCCTGAGCATCGGCCCAGTTCACATCTATGTAGTTGATTTTACCAGTCTCTGCCCAAACGGCCTCGTTGCCAGAGTTCTCAGTGTCAAGCCCAGTGTCCAGACCGCCGTGGGCTCTGCTGTAACCCAGACCATAGGGGCCGTATCGGCTGAATCGATCAAAGCAGATATCATCCCTCAGGCCAAGGAGTTTGTATGAGCCAATCGCGGGGTCAGGCATGTGCTGGGGAACACCGTTGTAGGCCAAGATATCCGGGGCAGGGACGGTCTTCTTCGAGTCGAGGTAGCAGGTCTTGATGTCGCTGGAACGCTCATAAGGGCTGTACTTTTGGGGCTTGGGGACGTGGTCGCTCATGGCGGGAGAGGGCAGAGGAGCCTTGTCAGTAATGTTGGGATATTCGGGCTGTAGGTTGGCCTTGCTGACAATGGTCCTGAGACCATAGAAGTATGCATCGAGGCTAGTAGGGAGGTTAGCGATGCAAAACCAAGACATGTTGTTGGGTAACATACTGAGGGAATCTCAACCACGGCATTTTTTGAAGCTGCTCTGCAACCTCTTTCTTCTCGTCAGCCGTGACGTACTCATTTTCGGGGACGGTCTCTAGTTTTCCGTCGCCATCCATGTCGCCAGTGAGCATAATAACGGTCTCGCCCTGAGTGTTCACGACGGTGGCAGTCGCAATGGGCTGCTGGGTCTTGGTGCCGATATTTCCAACGCCATATCCAGAGTTCCTGGATTTAACGAAGATGAGGGTGATGAGAAAGGCGATGCCGAGAAGCCAAGTGAAAACTCTCCTATAATGGCAGTGACCGAAGAGAGAACGCATGCGAAGGCGGGGCTTCTTGGTCTTCTCGGAAATGATGGAATACGGGAGTAAGGGGTCAATTTTCTTGCCCATAGGGCCTCGCGAGTTATTGTTGCGGGCGGCCATGGTGACTGAATGGCGCCGCTGCATACTAGGCTGAGAAATCTGGCAGGCTTAAGCCGTGTGTCTTTCGAGTCACGGACGTGGTGTTGCGCAGCGAGTTGTGGGTGATGTGTTGTTTATGCCTGATGGCTGCGAAAATTAACCTAGGCGAGTGACGAAGCGAGAGTCTTGGTGGAGCCGGCCGACATCGAGGAATTAAATCAACAGATTGTAGGTAGAAACTGGCGGATCTGGCCGGAAAGCAATTGAAAGTAACGACTGGCAGTCGTCGAGACAACCTAGGAAGGAAACCGACGAAAGTTGGGGTCCTGCGAGAAGCGGGAGTTGAGCGGACGACGTTGCTACCCCGTTATCAGACGAAGGCAGGTAGATAAAAGAGACACGACGCAACGCAAACGCAGAGGCAAAGCAACGCGGAGCCGGGAAAAGCAGCGCGGTGCTTGTCAAGTTCGCGATGAGAAGAGGGCGACGTCGAGGATGGTGATGAACAGATCGGAGAGCGAAGGCGTTGACGGGGGAAAGGAGGGGAAGGGAAAAGAAAAAGAGTTGACCAAGAAGAGAAAGGAGAGGGAAAAAAAGCGAGGCCAGGCCAGGAGAGGCGAGAGTAGGGGATTAGGTACGGTATGGACACGGGACAAGGGATTGGTACCTATCCTGGGCCAGGGCCTTGCAGAGGGTGATAGGGGGACGAGGGAGGAAGAACTGTAGGCACCCCAGGGGACTGGGGCCCGCTATGGGTCCGCTAAGGGGAGGGAGGGCTCAGGTAGGTACTTTGCTTAGGAACGGGGGACGGGGAGAAGTACTGTGCTATTCCCAAGCTTGGTTAGGTACTGCACAATCCAGCCGTGCATCTGGTGGCGGACTGTTGATGCAGGCGTGCAAAAGGCCCATCTCATAGGGCAACCTAGCGACCGGAGGGTCCGGGACACACAGTGGCTGGCAGATTATTAGTAGATGGTAGTGCCTGGCGATCAAGATGAAATGGCAGTGCTGAAAGATGATGATACGAAGCCTTTAGCAGTGGAGTTTTCGCATTGAAAGAGGATCCCACTGTTCCTCGAGTCCATACTTAGAATCCGAGGTGAAGTACCGTACACGAACACACAGTGGACCTCCCACGAGCAAGGTGTTCCCTTCGCCTGTGTCTAAGACCAGTCCTGGCTGGACCGCCCCATTCAAGCTTTGGAAAGTATCCGTATGGAACCTGGAAACCCCCAAAACGAGCAAAAAGCGGAGGTTCTCTCTGTATCTGCACCACCCTCAAATCCCCTTGGCACCAGGAAACAGCCAAACGGGCGCCGCGACTGGTCTTCCTCTAAAAGGCCAATGAGACGGCGTTGCCGGGCAGAGAGTTCAACAACCAATGAGAGACAGCAGAGGCACCTAACGTCC
>JAAVUK010000128.1:0-35528 GCA_014899095.1 Fusarium buxicola | reverse complement strand
AGCTTATTCTGGGCGAACGGCATGATCTCGCGGAAGCCTCGGACGATCTCGCGATGGAGGAGAAGAAGATCGGGAGTCGGACAGAATGATGGATATTGCCCAGTTTAATTTCCACAAGTTGATACCGCTGAGTGACAGGTAGTTTAGAGTCAACTCATTCATAACTCGGTAATGTCATACATAACTCGCTCCGTTACCCTGAAGTGCAAGCTTGCCCCCCCGCCCCCAACTTTCTCCCACTCTTGCGGGGGAGGGTAGTAAATGACTCGAGTTCGCTTGGAAGAGCGGAGAAAGCCGCCGGTTAAAACGACAATAGCGTACGGTCTTATTGGCTTGGCTGTTGATGCTCTCCCGGGTGTGCGGGTCGAAGACCAGCATTGCAGTTTCAGCCAAGGATCTGCTCACGTGTGTCGTTGGCATCGGTAATTAGTCTAGGAGTCGTATTCGGCTTTGTCCTTATCACCCCTTTTATCTGTGCGTCTTTGTCCCTTCTCCCACCTGGCTCTTTGTGGGTGCAATTGGGCTGCTTTGCGGGTGCAAGGAAGTAAAAGCCTTAGTATACGTAATTCCGTTGTGGGAACCCTTCTTGTCCGTAATGATAACCCACCGCTCAGTGGCTTTTCACCAGTTGACACAGATAGAACTGGGCTTTGCTGGGCTTCACGCTTGTCAACTGTGTGGAGATACATCTCCGCGCCCGGAGGAGAGGAACCGGAGTTTTCAGTTCCGCGAGCTCCGCGTAGTTTTGCGCTAGCCCGAATTTATCACGTTGATATCAACTTCTGCGGGGAAGGGCATTTCATGTTCCTCATCTCTGACCGCATTTGCCGAGTCTGAGCACGTTTCGCAACTCGAAACCCGCAATTCTCCCCATCATAAATCGGCTCATTCGTCTTCCTATGCGACATGGTATCTCCTATGCCGGAGGAGAAACCGACTTCCCGACCTGTCGCCAAGCGGAAACTGCCTTTACGATCTAGATCCGGATGCCTGACGTGTAGGAACAAGCACGTAAGTCCCTTTTATCTCGTCGACAACTCCATCACAGGTTGTCTAACTTACTCTCAAGCTCAAATGCGATGAGACCAAGCCAAGCTGCCAAGTCTGCATCTCCCGTGGCATCAAATGTGAAGGTTATCAACGCGGCTTCAAATGGTCCACCAAACATGAGAAGCATACCGAGTTGGCAGAGCACGAGTTTCGACTCTCTCCGAAGCCACAGACCTGCACTACCAAAAAGCGTCGTGGCCGGCCACCGAAACGCCGGCTGGAATCTGTGTCAGCATCTTCAGCTATTTCAGGCCCAATCTCCAGTTATGGTTCGGGCAATACAAACACGGGTCTCTTTTCAGAATTCATGCTCGAAGATCGGCAGTCTGTGGACGAAGACCGAAACAGTCAACCTCCAGACTCGCATCTTGACCCTCCCTGTGATGACTTCACATCTCAATTTGACTTGGATGTGCCGATTGACAACTTTCAATGGAGCCCTGACACCTTGGATCTCACCACCAATTTTGGAGATTTTGATAGCAGCACGCAACTTTCTCTTTTCCCGGTTCAGCAACGCCTTGACTCCCTCTTTCTTCCTCCTACGATTACAGATCTCCCGTCATCACTGGTTGAATACTGGTTTCGGGATGTTTGCTCGCTTTGGTCCCAGTATGATTCACCTACGAACTCCAACCGCACAATGGCCACGGCCCTCTGGTCGACTTCCGAAGCCGTTTCTACCAGCCTTCAAAGCATGTCGTCTGCATATCTTTCCTCCAAGATGCCCCACATGAAAAAGACGTCGATCTCTATGATGAAGACAGCGACGGATGTTATTGAGGCAGAGCTGCGGGTGGTCAAGTCATCCCCGAACCTAGAGGTAGTTCCCATGGGCCTGATCTATGGTCTTTTCTGCATTGGCACCAGCATTTGTTGGCTGAACGCAACCCAGCTTGGGATCCCCTTTCTAAAAGAGGCCAAGGCTCTTCTCTACCGGATAAATCAGCAGAAACATCGCCTCTCCGACGAGGAGAGAAAACTCTTACACATCTTCAACAAGAGCTGGACCTATTGCGAGCTTCTTTTGTCCGTGGTTTCAGATACTAACCCCTACAACTTCTATGAACTTGATGAAGTCGAAGACATCACCACTGACGACCACCCTACTGCTGTGCCAGCCGAACCAGTCGTCGATGACATACCGCACCCTTGGACAGGTGTTTCTAATACCGTTTCAAGGCTGTTCACCCAGACGATGAGACTCTGTCGCAACTACCGTTACCATCTCAAACACCCAGGTCCGCTTGCGACGCGCGACCATGCTACTGCTTTAAAGATGATCGAAGAGGCCAAGTCGCTGGAAGAAAGATTGCTGGGTCTGGATTTTGAGTCTGCGCCGACAAAGAGCGAGACCGGAGACCAGAAAACGCCGTGTCAGCATCTTGTCAATGTTGCCGAGGCGTATCGTCTGGCAGGACTGATACATGTTTATCAGACCTTCCCAGACCTGGTTTTACTAAGGTTACCAGACAATATCTCGGCTTCAGCTAATGCTCAGATTCCTTGGGAAGAATGTATCACTCCTTTAAGTCTCCGTCTGGTCAATTTGATAGAGCAATTACCTCCTGACTCCGGAAGTAAGATGACCCAGCCTTTGCTCTGCATCACGGCGAGCACGGGGCTCAAATTTGAGCCTTCAGAAGCTACTCCCACAAGTCCGGATTCTTCTTCCCAACGGTCTGCTGCGGCAGGGGCTTCATACAACCTTGGCCATACAGAAGAATGCGGTCTGTCTGAGTACATTGGGCAGCTCGTTGAAGCAGATGAAGATATTGACCGCCTCACCGAAGTTACCGAATCACGCCTGAAGATTGTTGACGCGCGGTGTTTCATTATCAGCCGCCTCGATATCCTGGAGACCCTGTTGCCACCGAGACCGATTGTTGTAGCTAAGACTCTTGTGCAGACTATCTGGAACGAGTATGATCGGGAACAGCCAAGTTACAACTCTGTGCATTGGATTGATATTATGGAGGACAACAACTTGCGGTCCTTGTTTGGGTAGATAATTTTGCAGGTAGTGGACAACCTCAAGAATGTCACGACCAAATAAAATTCAATGTCTCTTTCAATCAAGCAGTGGCAGCTGCCATCTGAGAAGGCCCGAGGAAACGTCAATACAGGTTTGCTTGCAAAGATGTTGCTTTGCAGCGGAAAAGCTTACGAATGAATGTATTTCGCTGCTCTCACCGTGCGAGGTTTTCAGTAATAGTATTGCTCTTGCTATCTTCTCTTCAAGTACTAGTGAAATTAATTAATTATTGAGTGGTATTTAAGCCAGTACTGTAGTACTGTTGAAGTAGTGTCTTGCTGCACAAGCTGTTGGAACGTGAGCCCTGTCCTCGATCCATTCGGAAGATAAACCCCCCTTCAGCCCGCTGTTGAATCGTTAATAAAAGTAGTTACTATGGCTATCGTCTTCATTTTCTATATTCAAAAGGCATCTTTTGGTTGATAGAAGTGATGCAGCATGACTTTGAGCAGGAGTGGCTAAACCACTCTTTGGCCTCCATCCGTTTACTTGTGCATCTACTAACCTTGTTTTCCACGACGTGAGCCGGACAATCTCCGCCATGATCGGAATTGCCCCGGGCGGACCCCTCAGTCAAGGATTTCCGGATGGATTTCCTGGGAACCGTAGTGATTTGCAACTTTTCTCAGTCATTATCATCAGAACCATCAGTGAACGCTCCGACGGCTATGGCTTCAATCCGTCTTCCCTAGTCGGCCTGGAATTGCCATACGCACTGTTTTGACCCAGAGCAGTAACCCTTCAAGGCCACGCGTGCTTACACGCCACAACAGGCGCCTGTGGAATCTCTCCTCAAAAATGCCCTTACCAGTCAGATCGTGCTCGTCCAAGCAACAATTGAGCATGGATATGACGGCCTAATGGAGCATCTGAACTATTGCCGTTACCACGATGCCGATAAGCGCGTGCTGGGTACACTCTTTTGGGACCCAGAAGCAGAGCAAAGCTTGAGGAGCTTATCTAAGTCTGCCTTTGATCGATTTCATGATACAGGTATACGATCAATCCGAATTCATGGTTCATACGGAGGCTTTGGGAACGGTGTGAACTGGGCTCTTGAAAAGTTCCTTCAAGTTGCTCAGCATTGCCCCATTCACAGGCTTAACTGGAGTATTTCAGCTCAGTTACCGCTTGCAACCTGGTCGTTTCTAGCAGATACACTCCTTAACCATCTAGCTCTCGCAGGCATCACAATCGTCGCCCATCATAATGGTTCTGCAGAACCCTCCCATAATGGCAGCGCAGAGCTCGACAATTTCCTGCGCCTACTGAAATCAGGGACATTCTACGTGAAGCTCGGCGCCCTTCATAGGCGGTCCGCCACAGACATACAGTTGATGCAACCTGTGATAGAAACAATGGTCAATGGCGCACCGGATGCTGTCCTCTGGGGGAGCGATTGACCTCACTGTAATGCCAGTGTGCGAGGCATGACTCCTACACCTCCACTTGACCATGTGGACACAAGCAGAGAGCTGGAACTCTTTCAGAAATGGCTCACAGAAGAGCAGTGGAGCAAAATGCTTGTATTGAAACCCGCACGGGTATTCGGCATCAAGGATAGTTGACTGCGAGGAAGATCTGGAGACCGTGCGAGATAAGAAGATCTTATGTTGAGATTTGGACCTCGTCTTGGCTCGTAGAGTGCGGAGAGAAAATGAAGGTTTGAGGGGCTTAGTTGGTTGAAAATATGAGAGTCGAGACATTAGCAATACGAATTCAGTTGTCATTCCAGGGGGTCTTCTCACGCGACTGTCCTGCATTTGCAGATACACCGGCAAGCCAGACTTCCAACTTCCAACCCCACCTCAGTACCTTGTAATAGGGTACCATCTTGTATTCCGGCCTGATACAGGCAGCATGAAGGGGACAGATAAAGTGTCGCCCGATATGGACTCTCACGAAATAGTATTAAGGTGATGTTGAATGAAACTTGCACTACATGTAAGACTAAAGGAGTCAAAAGCTATATATCATCGAGTTTAAGCTCTTCTAAATGTATCCCATGTTTCATGCGTTTCATGATTCAAACTTGGGTAAACTAATCGAGAACTTCAGGCGCTGCTTCTCCCAACCAAATGGAACTTTTGTCCCCTACTGTATGTAGACCAGCCACGGAGGAGCTGGAAATGTATTCATCGTGGCAATTGACTTTGATGCAGACCTGTCGATCTTATTCGATTGTGTTGCCAAAGGACATTGGAGTCTAGCCTGCTCGAAAGGTCGACCACCATGATATGTGGTTTTCATCATCAACCCCTTTGACTACTTCGATCACGACTCAATCGTTCAGACACGGGTTTGCTGTCTTTAAAGATTAACATGCCTCAAAAGAGCGGCATCCCAAAAGCCCATACCCATCTACTCAGCGGACTATATCTGAATGCAGCTTCCATCCACTCTACTCATGACCAAGATGCAACCGCATTTATTTCTACAGACTGAGGATGACTCAAGCAAAGGCCTTCAGTTAATAGAAACAATCCAGGTATATCATCATCTGGGCTTCAATTTCTAGTATCGTGACCAGAACGTGCATGATTGTCATTGTCGCGAGTCCTATCCAGCGTCGGCCAAGACATGCACTCCAGTTTCTAATCAGTGTGGGAATCAACGAAACCTACCCAACGACTTTTCTCTACCTGCCTCTTACTAGCATGAGACCAAATATCAAATATATCGCAGCAACTTTGCCAGTAGCCCTTCACATTTACCAACTATTTCTAGCCGGATAGGTACGAATACTTGGTGCAGCAGCATTGTGTGCCTCCGCATTTGCCTCGAGAGCGCTCGATCAGCAGCTAGATCTTAAACTTCAGGGAAGCATCTTGATTTCCGAGTCTGGCCCTACCATGTGCATTGAGTTTGCCTTTTGTTAAAGTATAAGCCGCAAGGACCGTACTAAGCTAGTCCCAGCCTTCTCCTACTTATTATATTCCCTTAAACTCTACAGCATCTTCTGTGCCCAATGCTTGGCTTCCCTTCAAGTGTTGGTCACCGTAAAATAGACGTTACAAGCCACTCTCCTTGACCCACGATGTCGTTGCTGCTTCCCACTTCCCGTGAGCGTTATCTCGAGAAAGCATGGCGCAATACTGGTCTTGCCCTACCTGGGTGGCGCTCGCCCTGGGGCCTTCTATCGCCTCGTACCAGCATTCAAGACTAGAGCAACACACATGATCAATACAGACACGCTTTTTCTGACAGAACGGAAGGCTGAAAGGCTGACCTTCGAGCCTGCCGGTACCCACCCCGAAAAAGACCGCTAAATCCACCGGAGATGGCTTCAACCGAATCTGAAGATGAAGTCGATGATCTAGAGGATACTCTCGATGATCTGATACTAGCCCAGGTGCTCATTGGGCAGCTGAGACCTTGCACAATTACGAGACAGGAGTGATATCTGGTACAGTCTGTCGAGGAATACAGGTGCCACTACTGCTGCTGCAAGTAGAGGATGTTCTCTTTTGCATGCAGTGGGTAGCCTTGACACAGTCCAAACAAAATCATGTGCGCTAAGGAAGTCGCTCGTGTCTCCACTTCTCGTCGTCAATGTCAGTTACCGATCAGGGCCTAGTAGACGCAGCTAAAGATGATACTAATGCATGGATGTGTTGTCAACATCCTGGCTCAAGCGGTTCATCCTAGCCAGATGCGTCGCTCCGTTTCTTGATGACGAACCGTTAGATGCATACAGGCCCGGTGCGCTCTTATCAGAGCGATAGGTTCATGATCCAAGTAAATACAGATATTCGAGCTTGTCCAAATTGTTCCGCAACGCTCCAATCTCCTCTGAAAGTTGGTTCTTTTACTCTCCCACGCATTCTAAGATGACGGTTCTAACCCCCGCTCCTAATGCTGGATCAATCCGGTTTACACCTCTTGTCTTGTTGATGTATGACCTTCATGTCATACGAATCTCAGCCCCATTTATCTGGCGTTGTTCAGCACAAAAATACCTACGCCCCTTGTTTACAAACCACTTTTCCAAAAGGCACCTGGATATTGGTGTTGGGAATGGCTACTTTCCAACCAAGGCCCTTGCAGACCTCGGGAGAAAGCCAAAAGATCAGCATCTGACTCTGTCCGACTTGAGTCAACACTCTCTCGTCTCAGCCAGGCAGCGGGTTCTGTCTAAGCACCCAGAGACAGATATCCGGTGTGTTCTTGCTGACGCGGCGAAGCCAGTCCCCGCCTCGCTTCAAGATGAGCGGTTTGACTCTGCTTCACTCTACCTCGTTCTACACCACATGCCCGGGCCATCCTCATCCAAGGCTCGGGCAATTAGCAACGCCAAGAGTCTTCTAACGGATGATGGCGTGCTGATTGGGTCAACGGTACTGGGCAAGGTATGGGAAAAGTCGGAACATGGGTATCGAGTAAAGGATGGGCAGGGACCGGGTCGGCTCACCTCCTTCGTCTTGGGCTTCTACAATAGGCGAGGGGTTTTCGATAACTTGGAGGAAGACCCTAGAGTGTTTGATAAGGTTTTGAGGGAGGAGTTTGAGGAGGTTGAAACGCGAGTTGTGGGCATGATGTTTTTGTTCAAGGCTACCAAGCCGCGGAGGTCGTAGTGTGAAGGAAGAAAGAGACACCGGGTGTAACGCTTGATCTTGAATGAACCAGTGAGTTGAGGTAGTTCATCTGTCAAATTATCAGTGCACGTTGTGTCACCCTATCTAGATCTATGGAATTGCTTCGTCCTCGAAAGCAATTGGGATCTCGAGTACAGGGTGGCACCCAGTAAATCATCAATCTCAATCTCAACATGTACTACGTAGTATATCATAATCTAGCGATTGACTTTTTAACCAGGACGCCACTACGATCCCTCTATCCTGTTCCAGCCATACCCGCATCCATGAGGGCCTCATGGCGTCTTACTTATCGCTGTACCCAATTCAGAACCGGTCGCATGAGAAACATGGTCTAGTATACACGCTAAGTCGATAGTTCGAAGCGGGCTCTATCATGGGGCGAAGGCCCGGCCCGACGTTGGCGGAGTGAGATAGCGCCACGAGTAGCGGTGAAGCCATCATCGAACCCAATCGCCACATATTGTTCTTGGTCGATGTCGTGCATACAAGCGGTTCGGAGACCCTTGTAAACTGTCATCTTGTCAAACCGTCAAGCCTGGGAAACAGGCTAGTTATTTTAACTATTCTGAAGGAAGAACTCTAAGCCATGATGCGTCGCCAGTAGTGGTTCGGTCCAATGTGTTTTCTGTCTCTTCGCAATAAGGTTATGCCCGCACCGTATGGCTTTCTGTCATTCGTTAGTGGATGTGCCACACCGAGTAAGCAGCTGACACGACATACGATTGCTGCATTGCAGCTGCATGAACCTCCGCCCTTTGCTGGTAATGGCTTCCACGCGGCAACGTACGGAAGTCCCGGCAAACGACAACTTGGCTCCATTAAAGAGCCATTGGACGTAGCATACCGGTTATGTACCTCTTGCAGATCACATCGGCCTATTACCCTCCATTACGGTAAGTCTATGCCATGTTACCAGGAACTACACCAAGGGCTGATCCTTGTATTCGACCCTTGCCACGTCTAGACCATGACACCAGCTACTTGTTTGGTCCGTGTTCCATGAACTTTGATTTTGCTGTCACCCTGTGTCCGTGTCCACAATATTCGTAATCAACATGTACCTGACCGAGAGGGCCAGTTGGTGTCATCAAAGACGCCCACCCAAACAAACAGGGAGGTTGGTTGCAACTTGTTGGAATCTGCTGCCACACTGCCGCTGCGAGCTGGCATGACATGACCTTTGACATGATGTGGAAGCGATGTGCCTTATTAGTTCGCGTGGGGGAAACTCATAATGGAATAAATGCCGCGTCTTGCAATACTCCCTTCACTATTACTGTATTGCTCGGTTCTGCACGATACCGAGACGCAAACATCGGAGGCCTTCGAACAATCTCCAACTTACCCTTATCACTCCGCACTATTTACGTCTTCCAAACATGAGCGACGGCTACGTCAATGTGTCACCTCCTGGGGGTGCGATCGTCCCTGATTTGCTCGAGCCGGCGGGTTCAATCTCAAATGGGCACTTTCCTGAGGAGTCTCGGCAAAATGGAAGCACAGAAAGATCAACGGCCCCTGACGTAGCCATCTGCGGTATCGGACTACGTCTTCCTGGAGGCATCCGCAACTGTGACGACTATTGGAACCTCCTGAGCAACGGACTCGATGCTCGGATTCCTATTCCCCGTAGCCGCTACAATCTCGAAGGCTTTGATGACAGTCTCGGTGGCAAAGACGCCATAAAGATCAAATACGGATATTTCCTTGACGAGGATCTATCATGTTTGGATACGTCGTTCTTCACATTAACAAAGAGTGAGCTTGAAAAAGCCGACCCGCAACAACGTTTACTTCTCGAGGTGACTCGAGAGTGCCTTGAGGATGCGGGAGAAGTGAACTATCGCGGAAAGCAAATTGGTTGTTATGTAGGAACCTTTGGGGACGATTGGTTGATGATGAGTGCCAAGGAGCCTCAGCAAGGAGGTGTCCATGCTGTTACTGGCCATGGCGACCTTATGATGGCCAACCGTGTTTCATACGAGTATGACTTTCGAGGACCCAGGTGAGCTGACCCGATACAAGACCCTGATTGTCTTCCAAAGCTGACGTGTGCCTCCCAGTATGGTAATCAAAACAGGGTGCTCGGCGTCAACTATCGCTCTTCATGAAGCGTGTCGGGCCATTCAGAGGGGTGATGCCTCAAGTGCGGTTGTGGGTGGCGCCAGCATGATCACCACCCCTGCCCTCACAGCAACAATGTCCGCAGGCGAATTACTTGCTGCGGATGGATCCTGCAAGACATTTGATGCTTCAGCTGACGGATACGCCAGAGCTGAGGCCATCACAGCCATTTACGTCAAGCGTCACTCTGATGCCCTTCGTGATGGGAACCCAGTGAGGGCTATCATCAAAGGCACTGCCACAAATTGTGACGGGAAGAGCGCCAGTCTTGTCACACCTAATGGAGCTGCACAGGAGTATCTGCTGAGAAAGGCTTACCACGATGCTGGTCTAGACCCTCAAGACACAGCATTCGTAGAGGTGAGTAACTGGCCAGGCGATGATATATCGCGCTAACGGCTTGTAGTGTCACGGTACTGGAACTCCTACAGGTGATCCCATCGAGACGACAGCAGTGGGCAAAGTCTTTGGTGAAAATGGAATCTACATCACTTCAGTCAAGCCCAACGTGGGACATTCTGAAGGTTCCGCAGGGATATCCTCCGTCATAAAATGTGTTCTCGCTCTTGAGCATATGATTATTCCTCCCAACATCAAGATGATCAACCCCAACCCTAAGAGTAGGTCTACAATGCCCCGAAACTGTGGGGTTTAATGAAGCTAAAAAATTGCCAAGTTCCCTTTTCCAAGTACAACTTGACCGTCCCAGTCAACCCGACTTCTTTCCCACCAAACCGCAAAGCGAGGGTCAGCATCAACTCATTTGGCATTGGCGGGAGCAATGCACATGTAAGAAGCTGCCGTTACTCAGTTCCCATTCACCGTAGTGTCTCACCCAGTTTTCAGGTCATCCTCGAGTCTCCCGATTTGTATCAAAATGGTGCGGCATATCAGAACGGCACAGCAGGTCCAAGTGGGCAACGCATGCTTGAAGACGCTGGTCCAACGACAGGTCGCATTTCGAAGCCAGAATTGCTTCTTTTATCCGCCAACACGGAGTCATCCCTGCAGACACAAATCAAGAATCACCAAGAATGGCTTCTGCAGCATCCAGAGTCCACAACTGACCTAGCATATACCCGCGCTCTCCACAGAGAACACTTGCCTCACAGAGGATTCGCCATTCTAGATGGAGCAAGCTTCATCGAAACTGCCGGGTCCAGCAAAGCGTCGTCGAACCAGCCGTCCCTTGTTATGATTTTTAGTGGTCAAGGTGCACAATGGCCTGAAATGGCCAAGGAATTGATAGAGGGAGATCCAGCTTTCCGTACCGACTTGCTCAATATGGACTCGGTACTACAACGGCTGACTTTCCCGCCCACTTGGAACATCGTAGGTGAGAAGATGCACCCTTCAGCTTTGAGTGTATAGTTTGTTGATCTGAGCCTAGACGAACTTCTGAAACCCGCTGCAACCAGCCAAGTTCACAAGGCGGAACTATCACAACCCCTGTGTACTGCGGTTCAAGTGGCATTGTTCAACAAGTTTTCCAGTATAGGACTTGCACCTACTGCTGTTGTTGGCCATTCAAGCGGAGAAATCTCGGCCGCATACGCAGCTGGATACATTTCGATGGAAGAAGCAATCACCGTGGCCTACTATCGCGGCTATGTCACAACCAATCAAACTCTGGTTGGAAGCATGGCAGCGGTGGGAATGGGCGCTCGAGACGTGTCCGAGTATTTGTGCGAAGGTGTAGTACTGGCCTGTGAGAATAGTCCAAGCAGCTCTACCATCTCCGGGGATGCTGAGAAGGTCGGTGAGGTTGTAGAGGCCATCAAGCAGAAGATGCCTGATATGTTTGCTCGCGCTCTCAAAGTCAACATGGCCTATCACTCTCGTAAGTCTTCCCTTTCCTCAGTCTTATTTGTCGCCCTGAGCTAATTGAGCAGATCACATGGTCCCCTTAAGTACGAAGTATCTCGATCTCCTCAAGACAGAAATGCCCAAACTTGCACAAGTCTCGTCTCCAGTTAAGACTGATGTTTTTTCTTCGGTTACAACCAAATTGGCGGATGATTCTGTTCGCGACCCATCATACTGGGTGAAAAACCTCACGTCGCCAGTCAGGTTCTCCCCAGCTGTCTTGAACTTGCTGGCAGTCAAAGGAGACTGCATTTTCCTGGAGATTGGTCCACATTCTACACTCGCTGGCCCCTTGCGGCAGATTTGCTCTACAGTATCCCGACCGTGTCAGTATGTGGCAGCACAGTCTCGCGGAAAAGACTCCTTTTCTACGTTTCTTTCTGCCATAGGGAAACTTTACCAAGAAGGGGTTGCCTTGGACTTGAGACCCTTATTCCCCACCGGCAAGGCCATTTCAGGATTGCCAGCGTATCCATGGGACCATAATGCATCTTACTGGTTTGAGAGCCGCATATCCAAAGCCTGGAGGACTCGACAATACCCTCACCATTGCCTTTTGGGATCTCGTACCCTAGAAGGCACAGAAACCGAACCGCAGTGGCGCAATATTCTCCATGTTGAAGATGAGGCCTGGCTAGCGGATCACAAGCTACACAACGACATTGTATTTCCATTTGCCGGCTACATCGCTGTCGCTGGAGAAGCTGTCAGGCAGCTCACTCGCTCGCCTCGGGGTACTGGATATCGCCTTCGACATGTCGTAGCGCGTACAGCCCTTTTACTGTCTGATTCAACACCAACTGAACTGATGACTACTCTGCGCAGCCATAAGCTCAATGACAACGAAGTTTCAGACTGGTTTGAGTTTTCCGTATCATCTTATAACGAGTCAACATGGGTGACGCACTGCGTTGGACAAGTAAGCATACTCCAAAACAGCAGAACCCGAGACTGGACACCAGAGATCCTCCCTCGCAAGGTCGACTGCTCCCGAATCTACGACCGCCTGGCGAGTGTCGGTTTCATCTACGGCCCTGAGTTTCGAGGACTATCAAATGTTACATCGGCGACCTCGGAAGAGTTAGCCTTTGGTCAGGTCATCAACCGAGACCAGCAGATTCGCTCTCCCTTTACGCTTCATCCAGCAACGATTGATGCTGGTCTTCAACTACTCCTGATCGCACAGGCTAAAGGACTTGGGCGAAACATAGCTGAGCTTTCCGTACCTACCGCTATTGAAGAGCTCGAAGTTGGTCCTGGCACGGATGTCATGGATGCCAAGGCATGGAATCTGTTTGGAGTCGAGCCGTGCGTTGAGTTCACGGCGGATGAAAAGGTGGTATTTCGTGCTTCCGGAATACAATTTCAGGCCCTAGGGGATGACAAGACCCCCGGAGCAACCGATTTCCACGCCGCGGCGAGATTGAGATGGCTTCCACACTTTGACTTTGTCGATGCCTCAACCCTTTTCAAACCACCAATTTCTGCCAGGGCTGAATCTCAGATGCAAGAAGAGCTATGCCTACTTTGCATCCTCGAAACTGCAGAGAAGGTCAGGTACCTTGAACCTTGCCAGCCTCACTTTGCGAGGTTTCGAGACTGGCTCAATCAACAGATTGGGTTTGCGGCCGCTGGAAACTACAAACTCGTCGAGCATTCCCAGCGATATATTTCTGTCCCAAAAGCCGAGAGGTTGGCTAAGATTGAGGAGCTTACTTCAGCTCTATTGGAACTACCCATGCGATCCTTTGCGGTTGGGATGAGGCGGCTCTTCGACAACATGGACAAGATCTTCACAGGTGAGACGGACACGCTCGACACCCTTCTTCAAGACAACATACTTGCTCGGATTTACGATGTCATGACTTTCGACTACTCAAATTTCCTGCGTCTGCTAGTCCATACCCGGCCGAATCTGCGAATTCTTGAAGTCGGAGCTGGCACTGGCGGGACTACTGAGACTATGCTACGGAGCATTGTTGATATCCATGGAATACCGGCTTACTCTGTCTACACGTTCACCGACATATCTGCAGGCTTCTTTCCAGCTGCCAAGGAGCGATTTCCCAATGCTTCCAACATGGAGTTCAAGGTCTTGGATGTCTCTCAGGACCCGCTCGAGCAAGGCTTTCAAGAGGGGAGTTATGACCTCGTCATCGCGGCCAATGTTCTGCATGCCACACCTTCTTTGAAACAGACCCTAAGCAATATCCGACCTCTGCTCAAGTCTAATGGAATGCTTGTGATGACAGAGTTGTGCAGTCTATCCCGCTCATCCAATTTCATCTTTGGCAACTTTTCAGGCTGGTGGTTAGGAGAAAAGGACGGCCGTCCGGACCAGCCCTATGTCCCAGTGTCGCGATGGGATGAGGAGCTGAAAGCCACCGGATTTAGCGGAGTTGATGCGGCTACATTCGATGACGACGAGCCTTATCGGCATTTCGCGGTGATGGTGGCCAAGAAACAGGCCACTCCAGCCGCCAGCTCGGCTGGTGTCACTATTCTGACTGAGAATCCTGAAGGAGAAACTGTTAACAAGCTAGCTTCCGCGCTGGAAGAAAGAGGCTGGCACATCGCTAAGCGTCATACTGGGGACGAGATCCCCCAAGACCAGGACGTCATTTCCTGTGTTGATCTCGAGGCCAGCTACTTCGAGAATATCTCAGAGGAGAAGTTTGCTGCCTTCAAGCGGTTCTCTGGGTCCATCAGCTCCAACAAGGTCCTCTGGTTGACCAACCCAATCCAACTGGAGTGTTCAAACCCAGGCTCAGCGCAAACGCTCGGCGTAGCTCGTACTCTTCGCTCAGAACTCGGACTAAACTTCTATACCCTCGAGATTGACGACAAGGACGACCAGTTGGGCGTTCTAGTCTCTCGTGTATTCGAAAAGATTGTCCAAGATGAGGACAACGAGAATCTCGAACCTGACAAGGAATTTGTTGTCAACAACGGTGTGATCTGTGTTGGGCGCTATCAACCATTTTCATTGTTGGAGGAAGCTTCCACCAAACTCAATCAAGGTCAAGGGGAGATTATGAAGAAGATCGACATCGACAAACCCGGCATCCTGGAAACGATGGACTGGAGAATTCACCCGATCCCGGAAAGCATTCCGAAAGGTCAAGTAGAAATCGAAGTACGCTCTTCTGGTCTCAACTTCCGCGACGTTGTCTACTCAATGGGCCTCATATCATCCAAATCATCAAATCTCTCTCTGGGGATGGAAGTTTCTGGCACAATCAGGCGCCTCGGAAGTGCCGTAACAGGCCTCAGCATCGGCGACCGTGTCATGTCCTTTACGTATGAAGGTGGCTTCGCAACGCATGTGACGGTGGCGGATTACTACGTGTTCAAGCTCCCAGAGACTATGAGCTTTGAGGAGGCGGCTACTATTCAAGGCTGCTTTGCCACTGTCGTCTACGCATTGCTTGATGCTGGGAGGCTGCGCAAGGGGATGAGTGTCTTGATCCATTCGGCTTGCGGTGGTGTCGGATTAGCTGCTATTCAAGTTACCCAAATGATGGGTGGAGAAATCTACGCTACCGTTGGAAGTGAGAAGAAGAAGGACTATCTGGTTGAGACGTACAACATCCCACGAGAACGAATTTTCAACTCGCGAGATATCTCATTCCTCGATGGGGTGATGCAGCAGACAGCAGGCAAAGGAGTCGACCTTGTTTTGAACTCGCTCCCCGGCGAGCTCTTACATGGTTCCTGGAAGTGCGTTGCAAAAAACGGCACATTGCTCGAGCTCGGAAAGCGTGACCTTGCTGGGTTTGGCCAGCTCGACATGAGCCGTTTCCTAGACAATCGATCTTACTGTGGTGTCGATGTGATCTACTTGATCAAGGAACAACCTCAAATTATCAGAGAGTGAGCCAGCCCTTTTGCTTCAAGCCTCGTATTCAGGAACACTGACATCCTTCAACAGCGTCTTGCAAAGAACCCTCGATTTCTACGAGCAAGGAAAGCTTCGGCCATTGGAACCCATCACGTCTTTCGACGCAGCTGATATCAAACAAGCCTTCCGTCATCTCCAGCGTGGAGATCATATCGGGAAAGTGATTCTGAACTTACCTACAGACTCGTCGACGCTTGAAGCGAGAGCGTCCTCCCAGCGCATCAAGTTTGATCCTCATTCAGCCTACTTACTCGTCGGTGGCTCAGGAGGGCTCGGAAGATCTCTGGCCATCTGGATGGTTGAGAATGGAGCTAAAAGTTTGATCTTTTTGTCAAGAAGCGACACGACAGGCAGCACAGTCTCAGCAGAACTTGAATCAATGGGATGCACAACCACCATGGTCAGGGGGAGTGTCAACAATCTTGAGGATGTGAAGGCAGCGATTGAAAAGTCGCCCACTTCGATCAAGGGTGTTTTTCACCTTGCAATGGTGCAAAGGGTAACATGGCCCCGATGCAAGAAACACATGACATCCGGCTGACTTGCGACAGGATTCTCCACTCCTTGACATGGAGTGGGCAGATTGGAAGGATGCTAACGAACCAAAGGTTCAAGGCACATGGAATCTTCACCAAGCTTTCCTCGGACAACCCCTGGACTACTTCTGGCTAGCCAGCTCGACAGTTACGGTTGTTGACCAACCTGGACAGGGTAACTACAAGGCGGGGTGTACTTTCATTGAGTCATTTTGCCAGTATAGGCATTCTCTTGGCCTCCCAGCTTCGGTCCTTTCCATTTGCCCCATTGAAGATGTCGGGTTTGTGGCAGAGAACCCAGGAGCACTTCGGAGCATCAAGCTGCAGGGCCTATACACTCTGGGAGAGAAAGAGTTCCTGGACAGTGTGGAAGCTTCACTACTCAACTCGTCGCCACAAAAGCGTCAGGACACCAGTAGCTTCAAGAACCTCTCGTCAGGTTCGTGGTCTGCATGGGAAAACGACGGTCACATCATCATGGGGTTGAGATCAGAGCTTCACCTTGACGATCCCAAGAACCCAACCAATTGGCGTCGAGACCGTCGAATGGGGATGTATCACAACGTGGCTATCGGGGATGCATCCGACACACGAGACGAAAGCAACAGCTTGAAGGAGTTCTTGCAAAGCTTGACAGACGGCGATAGTGCGAGCATCCTTGCGGAAGAGTCGGGCATCAGCTTTCTGGCCGAAGAAATAGGAAGGAAGATCAACGATTTCCTGCTAAAGCCCGACACTGCAATCGACACGGGCCTAAGGCTTTCTGAAATGGGCTTGGATTCTCTCACGGCAATTGAGTTGCGGAGATGGTTCCGGCAAGCATTCGGACTTCAGGTCAGCGTGTTGGAGATGATGGGGGCTGCGTCACTGAAACAACTTGGAGAAACGGTGGCTGCCAGGTTGCAGGAAAAGCTCAGCCGGTAAGGTGGTCGAGAAGTGCCGTCAGCCATGAATCGGAAATGTCATTGCCATGGCGAGGATGGAATATGCCGGCCTCTTGGTTTTTTGCCAGTTGATCTCATAGTTAGTTACTTATTTACTTCTGGAATGTCCGGAGTTTGCCTAGCCAAGACCATCTTCGACGGGGAAAAGATGGATTAAATTGATGCCCAATACAATCTCCTTCGCGATTGTCGGTGAAGGCCATGGCTTGTGCGGGCTCGGATGGTCCGGTCCTATCCAGATCCCTGTCTTGCCTGTCTAGACCTAAATTGATGGCAGAGAAGGGGGGCTGGAACACGCCACAATCAGGGATCATGGCAAGAATTCTTTGAAAAGGCCTTGATGCCGTCGAACCATCCACTGTCTGTCTTATCTCGGACGACATGGCCCTGTTGTGAGCCATGAGAACAAGTTGGACTTGAGAGTATTAGAACACACAGCATTATGCATCTGTCTTCATTTCTGCAAGCTCACCTTGCCCTTCGTGCTGGTCAGAGTCGGATTTGGACCGGGATTAACAGTCTGGAGTGACTACTGATACCCCCATATAGTGTCGACTACAGCCATCTACTGTGAGCAGATTATTGAGACACAGGCACACAAGCTTACCAGTCACCTGGTTGATAATAAACAACCAAATGCAAACGCCGGATCCGGGTCTAGCTTCGCGCTCCCCTGTTCCATGGCTTGCCCTAAAATACACGGTAAATTGCCCAATAAAAACTCGGTCCTCCTGTCTTGGATCCAATGCTTGTCTGTTGACCCCTCCTTTCTCCATCCCATCCCCCCGTATCACGTCCCGACCGTCTGGATCACCGTGTCCCCAGCATTTGCCTCGAGTAACCACCAACGACACGACCCAACCCATCGGGTCGACTCTATATCAACAACCTCAGCCCTATCTACACCCTAGACTAGTCTGTTCGTGTCCAGCTGAAGCCCTCATCCCATTCTTTCTCCAAAGGATCACGCCACCTCCCGGCCAGTTTGACTCGACTTGACCCGACAATCCCTCTCTCCTCTCTTCTCTCTCGGCGATCCCTCTCCACTCTTCAACACCCTATTGGGGGGTGACGTGTCCGTTCACACGACACTCTCGGGCTTTTGCTGAGCTGGAGAGACCCGCAACATGTCTACATTATTCGCCATGCCTCCAAAGGACCCAGCATCGAGCACTAACGCATCGAGAGAAAGCCTTTCCGATTATGAGTTCAGCTTTGAGGCTTATCTCGACTACACATCAAGGATTGAAATTGACGTGAGTCTGACAAGGAAGTCTTGATCTTCATTCGGCCATGTTCTCACAGCCAACAGTCAAACCCGTGGTCCTCTCGCACACTGTAAGCTTGACGCCTCCTGATCGCCACCACTCAATCTTCTTTGGGGCTAATCCATCCCAGAGATACTGCGTCGGTGGCAGAGAGCATATATGAGTTCCACAAGGAAAATGGACGCACATATCATGCTTACCGTGCGGGCTGTAAGTCCTATTCCACGGTTCAACCTCACCCACAACTGAAGCTGACCTTGCAGCGTATTACTACCCAAACGACGCGGCCGAGGTTGAGCGCTTGGATGCTCAATACGATATCCTCAAAATCCTCCTAGACCACAGAAGTTGCCTTGCCCCCTTCACTCAGGATAACCCTCCCCACAAAGTCCTGGATATCGCCACAGGGTCCGGCTGCTGGGCCATCGATATGGGGGATGAGTTCCCCGAAGCCCGAATCATCGGCACAGACCTGTCTCCCATTCAAACCGACCTAGTCCCACCAAATGTTGAATTCATTATTGACGACGCGTGCGTGACTTGCCCCCCTCCACCACCTCTTCTTGGACACGTTTACTAACGAGAATAGAACCGACGAGTGGCCTCAGGGCAGGGACTGGTGTGACTTTGACCTGATACATACCAGGGCAACGCTGGGGTGCTGGTCTGACATGATGTCACAGATTATTCAACCGGCCTTCGAACGACTTCGACCAGGCGGGTGGATGGAATGTCAGGAACTCATGGGCCTCATGGAGTGGGACGACGACTCGGTGGCCCCAGATAATGCCTTCAAGGTGTGGTGCGACGACATTGTGGATGCTAGCATCATTGCTGACCGGCCCCTGACATTTCCTGCAAGCATGAAGCAGTGGTTTATCGACGCCGGCTTCGTGGATGTCTCGGAAAAGGTGTACAAGATTCCCATCAACGGATGGCCCAAGAACCGAAGGCTGAAGAGGTTTGGAGAGCTATGGCATTCAAATGTGGCCGAGGGCCTACAAGCGTTCAGTTACGGCTTGTTGCATCGCGTCAAAGGCAGGACCCAGGAACAGATTGAGGTGAGTTTTCAATTGTCTGACTCGTTCATTACTCGACTGACAGATGCAAGGTGAACCTCGTCGACGTGAGAAAAGCGTTATCAGATCAGAAAATGCATGGCTATCAGAAGTTCTACGTTGTATATGGCCGTAAGCCAGAGGCTGCTTAGTTTCCGATTCCGAGTATATATTACCTTACCATGGCTGTAGAATCTGGGTAGGGATTACATACCTTACATTCCTCCATGTACGCCATCTGGCCCTGTGCCGGTGGCCTTCATTCATGCCAGACTGCTTTTGCGGCGGGATGAAGAGCGCTGGGATGTAAGCTCGTTATAGCAAAGCTCACAATGCGACGCGCAAGTTTTCCGTCCCAGAACACTTGCTCCTATCGGCAGGCCACAGTTGATGACATTTTCAATTTTGTTCTTTCTTCAGTACCCAGTCTCGTCTTTGTCGATCTTTCAAGCTATTCTTAAGCTTTGACAATGACGGACCGACCCGAAGAACCTGCAGTGACTAGCGGCACTAACCAGAGCTTGGCAGCGGGCGCTGGGCGGACAGACTTCACCCCTGCAGAGCTAATTTCCGTTGAAGACATGGGAGTGAGTGAAAACGTCTCTAATTGCCTCGCTGGGATATGTTGGTGCACTGCTATTTATACGATACCGCAGCGGGTTCATGTTATACTATTGTGGCTTGTGGTTATAGTCAGAGACAAGCCCATATACACTAGCTATACTATCTAAGTATGTCGTTTATCTTCCCAGCGTGTAGATAAATATCCCAAAGTATTCATCCACCTGTACATACGCCTCATTACCACTCTTGCTTTGGTATTATATCTCCCACCTTACACCGTAGAGGCATCAAAGGCAAGATTGGTCGAAGCCTGACCCGCAGCCTCCTTATCCTTGGAAATGTTGTTCTGGAGCTTGGTGTTCTCCTCCTCAAGCTTAGCAGCAACATCCTCGCCCTTGGCTTCCTGGGCCTGCAGCTTCAGGATGGTAGCCGTCAACTTGAGAACCTTGTTCTTCGTCTTGCCGCGCTATTCAAGCTGTCAGTTATCCGCTCAACGGTTGGTGCAGGTTCAGGATGAGCTTACCTCCAGAGCTTCGGCTGCGTCGCCAGAAGCAGCCTCAATGGCAGGGTTAAAAGCATTCTTCTCGGCATCGTTTGCGATGTCGTTGACGCTGTCCAGAAAGTCGAGGTCTGCTTCCTCAACGGTCGCCAAGTCAGTGGGTAGACCGCTCAGTTTGTCAAGAGCTTCCTGCTCGGCGCTGCCTGCGTTGCCGCCGCTGATGGAGAGGTCGTCGAAGGTAGACGTGGTGAATACCGCACGCTTGCTCAAGGGAGCGGCGAGAGAAGCAGCAGCGAAGCCGAGGGTGATCAAGGAGAACTTCATATTGGCGTTGAATAGAGGTGTTTTGTTGGGATCGGGCGTGGGTTGGTATTAGAACAGAAGTGTTGGGACGAGGTAAGCTTCACAGCGCAGCTGTATGAAGAAGAGAACGAAGAAGAATCAACAGCACAGCTGTGTAGAGAAGTGAAGATTGTCGAACGGTGAATGAGTTGATTGCGATTGGGTTGATGGGAAGGAAATATTAGAGTTTGTCGGGCAATCCACGCCCTTTAATACTTCAACGACCAAGACTATCGCGAAGACCCAACGCGCTGTCGTCCGAAGTGCAAGCCTATCCCAGGGTTTGCGACGAGTTTCACTGCTCGGCGGCCAATAGCCCCTCACAGACAAAACAGCTATGAGAATCTTGGGAACCTTGGCAGCTACTCCATGAATGAACCGGATGCTTGATCAACCGACGCTATGATACAGTGATACTGAGGGTGGAACAGTCGCTTAGAGATCCACCGTTGGGGAGCACCCTTGTCGAAACCACCACGCCAACATCCTAAACAAGGGGGTGACCCTGTTCGTCGCATGTCATTGAACAGGGTCCCAGCCCCAACGATAAAGTGATTTATTTAGAAGCCTCGCGGCGCAAACCACCAAATCTGGCCCGCGATGCCGGTCTCTGGGCGCGTAGATGTCTCACATTGTGAGACCCGCGGCAAACGTCAAGAAGGCAGTCTGATGTGAATCCAGAAGGGGCTTTAGTTCCTTGCTCAGATATTTCCCTAGGGAAAAGTTTGGGAGGAGGTGTTGCCGCCGCATCATCGGACGCAAGTGGTCCATGAGCTTCATTCGGAGCTGTAGATGGTCGTTCATTTTCGCTCAGCTGCCTGCATAGCTCCTCGATCCAGACGCCGAACAGTTAATGAATCGAATCCGGAGTAGCACTCGAACGTCCTTGAAGAGGGTCTCAACCCATTTTTCGAGAGATCCAATGATAATCTTAGCTTCCGACAGCAACAACCCTTGACCTACAATTTGGTGTAAAACCCCCCTTCGATCCTTTTAGCAAGACCCGATCGCTTGATATCTGAAAGTTCCCGACAACCAGCCAAAGCCATCGTGTGCCGAAATTCCGACTCTAGAATGTCCAAAGCTTTAGTAACGCCCGCCTCTCCGCCAAGTGCCAGTCCCCACAGAGGCACCCGTCCGATCATGACACCATCTGCACCCAGAGCTAGTGCTTTGAAGATATCGCTTCCTTTTCGAATGCCTCCATCCAGCCATACTTGGATCTTTCGGTCTCCTTCTTTGGCTGCCTCGACACATTCGGGAAGGGAATCGAGCGTTGGAAGTGCAGATTCCAGCTGCCTCCCTCCGTGATTTGACACGATGATGCCAGAGATGTTTGCAGGAGACTTGACGGCAAGCTCGACATCCTCGGCCGTTGTGACTCCTTTGAGCCAAATTTCCATGTTCGTTATTGAGCGCAGCCACAACAGAGAGTCTTCCCAGGTGATTGAATCATCTTCAGATAGTTAGCTCCAAAGGTCACGATTTCAGATGAAGTGACTCGCCGTTGACATTCAGGTCCGCCTGTGCAGGTGCATTTTCCTTTCCAACTTCAACCAGTAAAAGGTCAACCTTTTCTTGCCCAAAGTTTGGCAAGGTCAAGTGGGAAGGCATCTTGAAGTCATTTCTCGTCATGTTGTAACGGTTGCCGAGCTTTGGGGTGTCGCAGGTGAGAAGAACCGCCTTGTAGCCTGCTTTTTCTGCTCGTCTGACGAGATTCTCGGTCGTCTTTCTATTCTTGAACATGTACAGCTGGAGCATGTATACGTTTTTACCGACGTCGTCTCCTGCGGCTTTGATATCTTCCAGCGATGTCGTTGCAAAGGTGGAAACGCCCATGAAGACTTGCGCTTTCGTGGCTGCTCGAGCAGTGGCTCGTTCTCCTTCTTCGTGCGCCATGCATTGCATCCCAGAAGGAGCAATTGCGAGCGGAAATGACATGGGCGTTTCGAATAATTGCTTGCTCGTCTCTACCCGGGAGACATCTCGGAGAATCCGTGGGCGAATCTTGTACCTGTCGAAAGCAGAGATGTTCTCTTCCAAAGCAACGCCATCTTCTGATCCTTCGTTGAAATACTCTGCATAAAAGTCAGTCTTCAATGTTTGCAGAGAGGGTTTGATACGTTCAGAGCATACCTAAAACGGTTTTCCCCAAAATAGCTGACGCAGCCTTCTTGAGGTCGCTGATGCAAAGAACATCAGAGAGCGCCATGCTTAGTCAATATGCTGAAACGTTAGGCATGAATGAATGAAGCCGACAATGAGGTCTTAAGCAGAGCTCCTTTTACTTGGTATTGCCAGCCCATCATCTCGGAAATTACCGAGCCGGCGCGAGATACCCCGAGGTGAGGGGAAGCTGCCTCTTAATCGGCATCAACTTGCGGCATCTTTGTACCGCCGCTAACGTGGGCTAACTGTAGTGAGCAAAATACTAGTCTACATGGTCCTAAATAGATGAGTTGAGATCAGAGAGCAGTCAGTAGACTCAGCTACCCGGGAACCGATGGAGGCCAGGCCAAGTGTGGGGCAGAGTGTAAGCGCTTATCCCCAGGCGAACACGTCTCCAAATTCTTAACAAGGGCTATCATGAGTACATGCATGAGTAAATATTGAAGCCTCTGCGCTCTCACAAACATATGATTCCCAGTTTTAAACTGGCTATAGTACTTCAAACTACTGAAGAAATCGAGAAGGGTTGTCAAGCAATCTCCATGACGCCAAAGTCTATGCACAGAGAACCCAGTCGACACACCCAAAGGTCACTGATATTTGGGCACGATAATAGCGGCGTCAGCTGGCAGAGAACTGAGTGCACAACAAGCGAGTCTTCTCGATGCAAAGTCCAACAAAGATGACTCTTAATCCACCACCACGCCGCCAGCCGAATCAAGGCCGACAGACAACCGAGTCTGCGAAGCCGTCGCACGAATATCGGCCATAACATTAGGTACCTTGCCTTGCTTTACCACAAGTTACGTAGTAGCATAACATGTCGTCCCTCGCGCCCGGCTCGGCTTCAGCGGCCGAGAAAAGCGCGAGCTCCGGAACCGCCAAGCCCAAGCAGAAGCTCCGCAGCTGCGTCGTCTGCCGCAGTCGCAAAGTGCGATGCGACAAGCTCTCACCCTGTTCCAACTGTCGTCGGGCCAACATCCCCTGTGTCATCCCGTCGAATGACCGTCCACCGCGATGGGCGCGTCGTCTTGAGCGCGTCACCAGTAATGGCCTCCAAGGGGGTACTACTGATCAGGTCATGGAGAGGTTGAAAACTCTCGAGAACTTGGTCAAGGAGCTGAGCGGGCAGCTAGAGCAGGCGAATGCAGCCGCCAGCTCTGCAACGGGTGGTTCGACCGAGGGCAGCTCTCCTCCAGAACAAAATCGAGATGGAGTCAGTCCTTCCTCAACGTCGACTGCTTCCGATGTGCAGAAGCACTTTGGAAGGATGGTACTGCGAGATTCAAGCCAGGGGCGATATATTGCCAGCGGCTTTTGGTCTCGTATCAGCGACGAGCTTGACGGGCTGAAGATGGATACTCGCGACCTGGCAGGTGACGACGAAGCATCTTCTGAAGATGAGGACTTGCCTGCGGATACCCCCTCCACCCAGGAACTCGAGAGGCCACCTTCAGACCGACACGCATTCCTGTTCCGCCATAACCTGACAGCTGCGACCTCTGACATGAGTGACTTTCGTCCACTGCCATCCCAAATCCCCTTCTTGCTCGACGTATTCTCCGAGAACGTCAACTTCTACGCACGCATTGTCCATATGCCCAGCGTCAAGAAGATGATCCGCCCAACCCGCGGCTCTGCCCTCAGTCTCGCACCAGCCAACGAGGCCTTGATGTTCTCCATCTACTATGCGGCCGTGACCTCTATGGAGGAAGACGATGTGGTGACAAACTTTGGCTCCACAAAGGCAGAGCTGAATCTCAAGTATCGGCTCGGCCTTGAACATGCTTTGGCCAAAGCAGACTTCCTCAACGATCCCAACATCGTGCTTGTCCAAGCCTTCGCCATCTTCCTCATGCTTGTACGTCGGCATGATAGTCCGCGGTATGTGTGGATGATGACCGGACTCCTCATCCGTATGGCCCACGCCATTGGTCTTCATCGGGACGGATCGCGTTTCGAGCATCTATCGCCCTTTGAAGTTGAGCAGCGACGTCGACTGTGGTGGATGATCTGCACAATCGATGTTCGTGCATCCGAAGACCAGGGAACCGAGTTTACAATCACCAGTGAAAGCTTCGATACCAGAATGCCCCTCAACATCAACGAATCCGATGTTGAGCCCGATAGCAAAGAGATGCCTCAGGAGCGCCAGACCTTCACAGACATGACCTTCCTTCTCGCCATGTTTGAATTGACCAATGTGTCTAAGCAAATGATGGCTTCGAGCATCCAGGGCGGTGGATTGCCCCTTGAAGAGCAGACACGTTTGCTGAGCAATGTCTACGAAAAGCTCGAACGGGGCTACTTCCAATACTCAACCGAGCCAGGGGACATCTTACACTGGGTCGGCGTTGTAGTCACTCGCTTGGTCTTGTCCAAGTTGACCCTCTTGATCTACCTCCCTGCCCTATTTGCCTCGCCGAACGAGCGTTTCTCCGACGACATAAGAGACAAGCTGTTGGTCGCCGCAATAGAGGTCGCAGAATATAACCACGCTCTCAACGCCGAGCAAGAGTGTCGTCAGTGGCGATGGGTCTACCAGACATACACCCACTGGTACGCCATCGTCTATCTGCTGGTTGAGATTTGCCGTCGCCAGTGGTCACCTATCGTTGAACGGGCATGGATCGCTCTGCACAGTGCTTGGTTGATCCCGTCACAGCACAACATGTCCAGGAACCTGCGGGTTTGGGTTCCGCTGCGGAAGCTGATGGCCAAGGCAAGGAAGCATCGAGAGATGGAGCTTGCACGAATACGAGGCAATACTGTGGCTATCGAGCTACTCGAACAGAGCGACCGAAATGTCCCCGTGCCTGCGAGTTCAGGGCCATTTTCCGGTGGCAAAAGTGACGAGCTCATCCTTGAGCACTGGCGCAGCCTTGTCACTGCGTCGACAGATACCAGTAATCAGCATCAGACACCTCAAACCGGCGAGCTTGGCACTTTCCAATCACAGCTTATGTCACTGGGGGTTGATGTCCAGCAAGCGGACCTTGCAAGCGGTTACAGGGATAGCCAAGGTGGAACATGGTTTGGCGCGACCTCTCTACCCACGTCTCAAACGAGTCGACCGCAAGAAGTCACATCCATAGACACAACTTCGCCCTCGGCCATCGAGCCTCAACAGCAACTCGCTGGACCGATAACGGTGCCCCAAGAGTGGACCGGCGGGCATTCGACAGATACAGGCTTCTCGCCCTGGATGTGGACAGATGCTGATCACGCTACCGATGATTTTGCGGATGTGGATGTCAACATGGAGATGGACGGAGATATTGACTGGAACACATGGTTACAATCCGCTGCAAGTATGGAGTTGAACATGGGCCAGCTGGGGAATCCTTAAGCCCGAGGAGCTTGAGCCTAATACCAATTCCCAGAGACAAGCGTTCCCTCTCAATTCCTGCAGTTTCAATGTCCGGCAAGAACCAAGTCCAATTAGATGCCAGATAGATCCGGTGCTGGCGATTTAAAGAATGACAATGATTAATTGATATCATAACAATTACAGTAACACAGGCCACTTTGAGATGATTGTAATTCAGGCTTCAGGCCAGTACTTGTCCCTCACTAGGGCCAAATTCCCCTCCGAAAACTCCGTCATTCCTCTATCCTCGCACCTTGTCCTCGTCCGCACTACGGTGACTGGCTCACCAGTTTTCATGTCTACCGCCTCCATCTTGACGAGATACTTCTTGACAATCGATCCTTGCAGCGCCCACTTGGGCACAGACTCCTCGTACGTGACACCCTTCTCTTGCTCGGCCATCTCAACCATGTCGTCCTTGTTTTTCCCATGCAATTCCTTTGTCGAGAAAAGGCTCCGCGCAAAGGCCGATATGCTATTTCGGACTGCATCGCCACGGCATCGCCATATAATGTTGTTGGCACACTCTTCAACGCTCGGGACGTTGAATATCCGGCCATCGAAGTAAGGGAGTGGAAGAGAGGCAAACTCCTTAACGGCCGGCTCAGGCGTCTCGGCCAGCGCGGCTGTGAGGTTTGAATAGAAATGAACGGAGCAAAAGCCAGCAGCGAGCGTGACAATCTTCATAACACGGCCGTTGAAGCTGCCAACTCCGTCTGGGAAGACAAGGGTGATCTCATCCGACTGCGTGTAGGCGAGAGTGGCTGCCGGGTGCGCGTCCAGCAGATCGGCGCATGTCTTGACCATTGCCGTGTGCAGCCGCTCGTCGAAAGGCTTAGCAAATGGAGCCGTGAATTTCGAAAAGGCATGGCCATCAAGTCGGAGGATGGCGGGTTGAGAGGGTTCGAGATGGATTTCCGTCGCGGTCTCGTATTCCTTCATGCGCGTGGCAAGCGACTTGCGCGGCATAGGCTGCTGTTCCTCCATTTTGGTACTGTTTCTTCTTCTTTACTGCAAAGAGAAGACGAGGATGCGAGGGCAAGATATGGATGCAAACTATAAGAGCCGGTTGCAAACGTCGTCTGACTCACGCGTGTGGTGAGTCTACCTAGACTAATATCAATGCACTGTGGCTGAGGGCAGGCCGTGAAAGTGGAACTCCGAGACCGGGAGGCATTTCTCTAGTTAAATCAACTGAAAGAGTCAGAGAACCGAGATTGAAATGATTAGGTATTGTAACAATGAACAAAAGGTATTGAATTTCAACCTGGCCCAATCTAAGCATCCCATCCGTGCAAGCTGTCCTATTAGACATTCATGTCCCATTACCCCTGCGTGATATAACCCTCGCCAACTCTGAACCATTACTGGATCTCTATCCTTCTAGTTCGTAATGGTTGAAATCTTGCCAAGGTACTTGGCCTCCCTCTTCTGCAACAGATTCTCGGCGATCCATTTTCCAGCATCCTCCCTAGATATGGTATATCCAATAGCATCAGACTCTCGTCCTGCTTTGGGATCCTCAACGCCTACCCGTATCGTCTTATCAGTCTCTCCATCAAGCAACAAACTTGCCCGCACAATAGTAAAATCCTCGCCACTATCTGCCAGCTTGTCCTCCATGATTCTCTTATCCTCATGAGGCACCTTCAGCATGACGTGATACAGCGGGACCATCAGGATGGGAATGTCGCGACCAAAGCGAGACATGCCGGTCGTGCTAAAGGCCACAATCAAGGGTCTTCCCGTTGCACCGTCGCGTCGAAGCTGTGCAACAGCGTCCAACAGAACGGCCATGCCCTTTCTGCAGACTTCTGGGTCGTCGACAGTCATCTTGAGTAAGATGGGCTTGCCGCCGATGGTCGAGACGATCTCGTCGACAAGGGTGCCGTCATCCTTCTTGAGACATTGAGACACGGCGTTGATATCGTGTGCGTTGCCCTGGACGATGCGTAGATTTGTGTTTGACTCCGCAGGGAGAATGTCTGAGAGTTTGGAGGGTGTTCGACAGAGGGCGATGCACTGATGGCCTGCAGCAAGAGTGTGCTTGAGTGCTGAGAGGCCGACGCCAGTGCTAGCGCCGAGGAATGCCACAGTCTTGGAGGACATTGTGTAGGAATCAGGCTGTGTCAAGGAAGGCTGGTGTCGAAATGTTTGAAGATTGAGAATCTAACAGAATGTTGAGTTGGCGATGATGTTGTTTTGAACTTGTGTTTGCTGAGCTTGGTTCTCTATCTTTGACATCGGAACTCGATCTCTTTATGTCTTGTCTGTCGTCCTTCACCGTACATGGACATGGGCCGAGAGTTGGCCGAACGGCCGAGATGCGCGCGAGCATTTCGACTCGCCAACATCACGTGATACTCTCGCTCTTTTTTCGCGGCATGGACTCGGCGCTAATCCCCCACTAATAATACAGTACAGGCGGTCACTTTTTTGGGCAACAGTTACATGCTGGCATCAGGGTCAGACACCGGCAAAATCAGGTTATGGGATGACACAGGCACATATTTCAAGACGCTGCATGGCCATACGAACCGGGTGACGTCTCTGTCTGGTTGCTTAGACGGACGGCGACTTGCATCAGTCTCCTGGGACACGGCGGTGAAGATCTGGGATACTACTGCGGTTTCTTCCACCAAAACTGGTCAGGCTTCCCACAGGCCAACACAGTCAATGGTGTCTTTAATGGACTCAAGCCCAGATGACAACATGATTGAGATCCAGAACAAAGCCCAAAGAAATATGGCCTGCACTATTGACGCCCATGATGCTCATATAGACTATATATCTTTCTCCCCGGACGGAAAAATACTCGTAACCCGATCAGACTATTCTCTATTCAGGGTATGGGACGTAATGGCAGGCCCCTGTATCCTTCCTTGGGAGGGCCCTGGGCTGCGATCGCACTTAGGACAAATTGCTTTCTCGAAGGACAGTCGCCTGGCTGCATTAATGTTGGAGGGTAACATGGTTGGAATCTGGAATCTAACTACAAAAGCAAAGGTCCATGCCATTGACATGGTGTCGGACACCTTCAATACCTCACTTGCTTTCTCGGCCGATGGTAAGCATTTGGCAGTGGGCCACCTCGACATCAGAATTTGGGATCTTTCACGAGAGACTTGTGTCCAGGTACTTGCCGGTCATAGCGAGTACGTGTCTGCGGTCACTTTTTCGGAGGATTCGATGTTTCTTACATCATCATCATCAGGTGTGCCATCAGCCAAACACAAGATATGGAATGTTGGTTCGGGAGACTGCATCCAGGTGCTCGATGGGGTCGATGAAGGAGTAGAAGACATATTGGCATTTTCATCCGACTGTCGGTGGCTGGCAACAAAAGACAGCAAGAGTTTCCACGCCAAGCGCTTGGCCCCCGACTCTTCCGGTGAGGAAATCGAGACTGGCCAATGGGTAGACCCTCCATCGTCAAATAACCCGACCAAGCTAGGGGTGCGCACCGAGTTTGGAGTATTGGATCTGAGTGGACATGAAGGATCTCAAGGTTTAGGTTTCAAGGGTTATGGCGTAAGTGCTGATAAAGCATGGATCATGAGGGGAAAGGAAAGGATGCTTTGGGTGCCTGGAGAGTATCGAGTGTTGGCTCTGGATGTCTCAGGATCGCAGATTGCATTTGGCTGTGTCTCGGGTCGCGTACTATTTATGCAGCTCGCGTAAGGGAAGCGTATGATATTTTAAATAGCACTCAGTCTGATGTGTTTCTTTCTATATCGTGAGGATTGTTGGTGCAAGCTTTTCCCTTTCGTTACAGCCGTCGCCCGCAGTAGCAACACATCTAATGATTCCAATGTCGGAGATGAAAGCAGAGCTTTGAAGACAGGCAACACCAAGATGAGCTTGTCAGGCTTAACAGCTGCGTGTCGAGTTGAAGAGCACATGAGCAGCATATGCTTCAAGGTCTTCATCAAACACAGGTTGCGTGGTCTAGTTGGTTATGGCATCTCGTTAACACCGAGAAGGTCCCCGGTTCAATCCCGGGCGGAACCATATTTTTGCCCATGGAGGCTCCAACTGATTTAGAGATTGTTGATAAGCTGTCGACAAGTTTCTTTTTGGTCACTAGTAAAGGATTAAAGCAATGGGAGCTGGGTGATTATTGCGACTTGAGACTCAATCACGATAGTGACAAACGTGGTAGGATATCTCAATCTTTTAGTTACGTATTGCGATGTCAGATTAGAAACCCTTCCTAACTTATAATATAATTGTTCAAGGTTCAAGTATTTACTACAGAGTATCTACTGAAGTAGGTATTCGGGAGACTTCAAGCCAACCCAGCCCAGATTCGGTTCAGATTGCTTCCAACCAAGGCGGTCTTGCACAAGCTTTGAATAAGTCTTTACGTCCTCGATGGGGTAGCTAAGAAATGGTATTTCCTGGAAAAGTATTAACAGAACTGCTCATTCGGATAATCTGAGTCCTTACCTCTTGGCGATGTACGCCACTGCACATAAACATGATATGCACCGTCCGGCTGCCAGAGGGCAAGGAATAATACCCCGCGCCATGATAGAGGCTGCCCAGCATCACGAAAGCCTCTCCTCTTTTCAACTCGGCATTTACGACTCCTTTGTCACCGTCTGACCCAAAATCCGGCTTTTCATCCCCCCAAAGGTGGGATCCCGGGACAACGCGAGTCGCCCCATTGGCCTTGAAGGTGTCACATGCGGGAACGAATAGGCCCAATAGCATGTCCCGTCCCTTGGAATACTTGTCGGTCTTGGTATGTCTAGCATGGTGGTTTTTATCGTCCCGGTGAAGTTTCTGGGCACTTGTTCCGGGCTGCGAGTCCATCGTGATGGCGATGGAAAGCAATGGGTGGGATTTGGTCATTTGTGGCTCATCCCCATACCAGAATGCGGTCTCAAGCCCGATGAAATAGTCGGCGAGGTCCTGATCAACTTTTTCAGTTAACTGCAACTGTGGATGCACTTCTCAAGGTGAGCACACACTTGGTATAGCGGATCGGAGAAGAACTTCTTCCGAACCGTCCGACTCCTCCCAACCAGACGTCTACATGTCGCAGTTCCGCCATTCAAGGCACCGACAGTGCTTCCGGCTGCTTCTTTGGACGCGTCAAGATATGGCTGGACCTCCTTCTGTGCTTCTTCAAGAGAATCAAAGTCCGTAAAGTCCTTGATGATGACACAGCCATCTTGCTCTACAGCATCAATAAATGCCTGGAGACCAGCTTCGCGAGCAATGCGTTGGACCATGACGAGCGGTATTGGTGAGGAGAGATGGTGTTTCGGTGTCAAACTTTATAGACCAGACTGAGCAGCAAAACAAGGAATATGAGCTAAATACTCGAAGTTGCTATCAATTGACTCAACGCCGATATCACGCGGCAAACGTGACCCGGCCACAAAAGGAAGCAGTCAGCGATATGGGGCTAAGGCAATCCAGGCTTAGCTGAGTGGAGAAAAGGAGGAGGAGGAGGAGTGAGGGGCAAGCGAATCAGCGGATATCGGAAAGAAGGCGGATTTGCGCCCGCAGGTCAAGTCACTCCGTAAGGACGTGATAACTTGGCTCGATAACTACTTATCTGGCAGTTGAATGGTTGTAGGAATGCTTCTTCTCCCCCGGTCTCGGCTTAGGATCTCCCGTTAGCTAGGTTAATGGGGATGGAAGCAATTGGCGAGTTCTTCCTTACCTGATAATGTCCAAGGGTTGATGGTAAGACGTGTCTCATAGCTTCCTCCTCTTCCTTCGAATTGACGGCTGGGCCTGATTGGTGACTTGATCTCAAAGACTTCAAAATGTCTGGTTGGTCTCTCAGCCAGCTAGAACCACAGGTTCATTATTCACGATTGGGGGTATCACCGCCAACACCCGCGACATATATATAAAGGCCTTTTGACCAGGTGTTTTCTTTTACTGTAATAAAACAAACCAAAAGGCACCCACGGCGTCGAGAGAATGCGCCAGTCCCTTACTAATCTTGAATATCAACTTAATTACTATTCCAAATGACCAGATAAATCATGTGATCTTGATTACCCCTGTACTCATGTAATGAGCCACAGTGGCGTATCGGAGTGGGTCAGGTGTGGCTTGCTGCTTAGCGATAACAACCCCAGCCACCTCACAGCGCGTTAGGATAGGAAGGTGCACCGCACTGTGGGTGGTGTTATTGAGGTATTCACACTGTACGCAACTCGGCATCTTGCATAATTAATACAACCCTGCAACAAGCACTATTCCAGACCCATTGGCCTCATCAGTCAGTAAGGACTTTTATTTTCGCCAGTCTTTGGCCATGTTTAGGAAATATCACAGTCGTATAGCGTCCTAGATAAGCTGTTGATAGTGCCCAAGTTGGGTCTAATGGCTCGCGCAATGTTCGTATTTATTCATATCCCAATGGGCGATCACGACAGGGATTCCTCATATCTACCCGAGGTTATGAATACGGCTGAGCAATGCAACAAACGAAGGTTTTCATAATCGATTGGTCAACAGCACTACTTTTGTAGTCGAAAAACACCAACTGCACACCTGGAGTGGAAATTCCATACATGATTGAAATGGCTCATCATTACATCTACCAACAGCAAAGTAAAGGTTTTAAGGAAATGAGATGATGAGGACTCAATACGTCTGCAGTCACACGAATGTAACAATGGCAATAGGCGACAGAGTGGCATATTCTAGACAATCCTGACGTCTTTAGGGTAGCGGCGATAAGCCGTGTCTTGCCGATGGGCGCCAGAAGCCAAAGTGACGAGCGACCCGGCTTGCGTTATTTGGCTGATTAATGATTATGGGATTTACTCAACGCATCTAGGTAAACAAGCTATTGCTCAGGGGGCAACTATAAACAACAATGAATGAGGTGGACATGACATGAAAGGTGCCTTGAATGAAGCGCGCGACTAATTTGAGTCCCACCAATCACGGTATTTGCTAGCGAGGCATGGCTTTCAGGAGCAAATTAAGTCGACCACACCCTCACATCTGATATGCGAGCTGATTGATGAGGCAAGATGCCTTGAGATTATCGCCATTCTCGTTGTGGCGTGAGGCTTCCAGCAAGTTTTACAACCATTGCACTTCAAGCAAGTAATCCACCACATCGCAACCAGGCTATGTCCGACGTGCCCGAGCGCAGACACGAGGTTTGGGCGGGCACCAATCGCATTGGCACCGATAAAGTGTTTCCGAGGGAGGACAGAGATCACGACATGGAGCGGCACCTGCACGGTTACGTCGAGAAACGCGTAAATAAGCTTAGATCAACTGTAAGTGATGCGTGCATATTGTTGAGTTTAGGGGGTTGCATCGCTAGGCAAAGGTCCAAAACTTGCATGCCCAATGGAGCGCGTCAAGGGGGAGAAGGTTTAGGGACGCTCCCCGTTCTGGTCATCATAGTCGTGTCAATGATACGCAACGAACCGAACTGGATCTGGAGGTCCAGTCCAGCTGGATCTGGATCTCCCGGGGGCACGGAATCGCCCCTGAAGCCACTCAGGGGTTCACCGGCTTTATTGGCGCTGTGGCCCACTAGCGCTGTGTGCTAATGGACCGTCGACGTGGGAGAATACGAGTCCATGCCTCAGGTGCCTCAGGTCCTCAGGTGCCTCAACGTTGGCTAACGTTGGGCCGCCCGGTGTGGCTTGTCTGCCGTTCCGCTCCCTTCCAATCGCAGGCTGAGCTCCGTCGGCATTGGCTTGCGGGCTTTGGGTACACCGTAAGGCTTCGGTGATTATCTCAGCCTTCGGAGCATTCGGTTGGGGAAGACGCGGAGCAACTGAAACCGCTGCCATGCCATGCCTCATGCCTCATTGGGCCAGCAGCCATTATTGGGCCAGCAGAGCGCCCAGCAAAGCGCTTCCGGCATCTCTTATTCCGACATGCATGGATACTGTAGGTGCTGGCAGCTCTTCAGCTCTTGCCTTGCCGCCTGTCTCTGCTGGTCTGCAATCATTGGCCGACTTTGACTCTTACCGCTTGGCAGCGTTTTGTTTCGTTTCAACGAACGAAGCCGTGGAGCGCCAAGCCAGATGATCAGTAAACGCCAAGGTCCCCCCCCCCGCAATTTACAGGAACCGCGGGGGGCCATGACTTCCATTCAGCTGAGGCTCAGGGGGTGACGTTCTAGAGCGTCCAGTTTGCACCGGCGCAAGACTACAGCCACTAACAACGTTAGCACGAGCGCGCGGCAAATTAAATTGGCAAGCCACCGACTGAAGGCGACACAACCATGACCACATTGCAGGTGCTTTGATGGATGATGCAAGGACTCAGCTACACAGCGCGATTTGACATGGCGTTGTCGGAGTTTGACTCAATGACCGCCTTAACACGGAGGTAATGCCAAGCACATGGAGACGGGACCTAGCTTGCGGCTGATCCAGCCAACCTAGTCCCGATTTAGACCACCCCCTCCCCTGAAACCAGGCAGAAAAGATGCCTATTTTTAAGCTTCTAAGAGTAGTCTAAGCATATTACCGGTAAGCTCGGGCCCAGACAGTACAGCCCAGACCGTCCTTTACTACGTAGACGCTATGAGCCGTGAAGCGAGATTATGGTAACATTGGATCGGGAAGGCCAAATCTCTCCGAACTCATGGCCAGTCCATAGCTCCTCGATCGATGATAAAAGCCGAGTTATTCCACCCCAAATCCAAAAGTTCCTCATCCTCTTCATCCTTCAGCTTTCAACCAATCATCCTCTTCTTCTTCTTTCTTCTGTCTCTCGTTAACACAGAATTAACTCTTTACCACACACCACTCTCTCTCTCTCAACACTTTTCACCACCGTCAACATGAAGCTGTCTGCCATCACCCTCCTCGCTCTCACCACCGGCATCATCGCCGCTCCCGTTGCTGAGCCCAACTACCCCGCCCCTCAGGCTGGCTACGAAGCCCCCAAGGGTAACAATGGCCCCAAGCACGTGAACCAGTACGATCATCACAAGGATGAGAACAAATACGGACACCACGGAAAGAAGCCTGAGCACCACGGAAACAACGGCTGGGGCTACGAGCACCCCAAGGGTGGCAAAGATCACGGCAAGGAGCACAAGCCTTCTTACCCCAAGAAGGAGCACAAGCCTTCTTATGAGCAGCCCAAGCCTCACCACGAGAAGCCCAAGGCTTCTTACCCTCACAAGGAGACCAAGCCCTACCACAAGGAGCACAAGCCTGCTTATGAGCTGCCCAAGCCTCACCACGAGAA
>JAAVUK010000127.1:0-33906 GCA_014899095.1 Fusarium buxicola | reverse complement strand
TGCCCAAGTGCCCGAGCGGCTGACACGCAATGACCCCATGGGTAAGGTATTCCCTCGGTTGAGTGAGCTGGTGAGGTACAAGCAGGTACCGGGCTAGGCCAGCTTCAACGCCAACGAGGGGAATACTATTAGCACAGAAGCTGTGTCTTAAGTCTCAGCCGGCTACGTTAGACTAGGAGCTGGTCGTCAGTTCTTCCTTCATGCTAACAACCGACCGTGGCCACCAATGTGACAATGGAACTTACGATTACACCATTTGAGTTAGCCTCGCCATGGCAGCCTTTGCCCAAGTTTGCAACCCCCACCAAACCCCTTGGTTCCGAATTGAATTGAATCAAATAAAATCGTACAAGCGGTTCCTCTCCCTCGCTCCAAACATTCTTGATACTCAACCCGACCCTTGATCGACTTGAATGTCCGTCTCTCCCCCCAAGCCTCGATGTACCCCAACCACGAAACCCCACATCCATGCTACCCAGAAAGCTGCGGGGATGAACCAGGGCGACGAATCCGTATGACCGCCGCACGAACCTGGCCCTAAGCAGGGTCCCCGGTCAGGGCCTCGCAAAACTCAGATCGCGAAAGCTCATCGACGACCATGTCCCAATTGGGACGCTTTCCCGATCACAGACTGAAGTCTACCCGCTGGATTCTGTTGGTGAACATTCAACAAAGCCACCAGCGACGTGGTCAATCCTGTGGGGATGGAACAAGCGGCATCGCCTACACAGGCCCTCCCTCAGTGGCTGCTGTTGGAGATTTCAGCTGAGCCAAGTTCCCGGCTTGCTGTCTCGAAAAAGCAAACATGGGCCACCCAGCAAGCCAACCAGAGACCGCGATCCAATCTGGCCATTGATGCCAACAAGGCCATGCCCTGTTTGTTCAGCGCAATCGTCTGCCAGCGAATCGAGTGATAATGTCGTTTACAGCTCGTCTGTGCCGCCTGTCGGTCAGAGCTTCTGGAGAAGAGGATTCCGACCACTAGGCCGTGTCCCGGTAGCAGCCGAAGGCCACTCTCAGCTTCTGGGGTTGGGGACATGGGGGATTGATTTGATTGTCGTCAAACTGAATGAGATTGATCGCCTGGGGCTAAACGACGATCCATTCGCGGACACCTCAACTGCTTTCGATCGCTTTCTCGTGATCTTGCATCCGGATTTGAAAATGCGTCCAGAATAGCGATGATGACGAGAGCGATTGCACCAAAGTACGTATCCACATGCATGCAATAGCTAAGGTAGCCACAGCCACAGCAGATCGGTGGAGGAGACCTGTTCGCGTCAACAACCGACATATCGATTCTGACCTGTGATAGGGCGCTCGGCGATGGCCATCTCACAGCCTCCCACCTCCAGCTGCAGTTCCTGGAGCCACCTGCCAGAGTAGGGAAAGGGTCTCCATCTGCAACAGACTGGTAGGGCAGGCTGCCAGCGACTCGCAGCGGCTAAAGCCCGAAGAAGCCAGGGTTCGACCTCACAGAGAAACCATTGACTGCGACTCCGCGTCATCACGAATGGGTGTGGTTGCACGCCAAGCCTCTTTGGGAGGCTCTCACTGGACGCTCTGTCTTGGGCCCGTGGCTTGAGATCCAAGATCGTGGTTTCTGTCAGCAAAACCTGCCCCAATTGATCGCCTCTGCCGCTTTTCGATGCCGAATCCATCCCACTCGGTGTTTTTTTCTCCGTTATCTCCATGTTGTGAGGGTTGTTTTTGTTATTGTTATTTAGGATCTCGTCGCGTACCATGACTCCACTGTCTGTGGCAACATCATGACTGGCGAGGAATGCTTGCGCAGCTTCGAGGACGAGACGAACGCTGGTCACAAGGCAGTGAAGCATGACCTGTCGTGGAGACTTCAATCACCAGCTTTGCTACCGTTCCTAGCAGCATCCTTGTTCGATGTTTGCGCCTCTGGTACTTTGTCAAGGGGGCCACTGGGCAACCCTTGGGCTTACCGCCAGATCATGGACGTTTTGGAACTTGAAACTTCCCCGCATCTCATATGTTTGAAGTGAGATGGAACTGTTGCCCGAGCTCGTCTGGGTGGGTGTAGCGGACCTATCAAGTTCGACGTCGCATGTTTGTACGCCCACAGCTTCGCAACAACTGCTCAGACAGTGGAATTGACCAATAGGGCCGCTTACTTACGTCCCCGCGAACCGAGGGCGGGCTAGAAGCTGTGTGGTGCAACTGCTGTCCATCTCGGTGGCTCCAGCCATTGAGGTGACAAGCGCACGCCTGGTTTGACAGCTGCTACTCGAAGGAATTGCGAAAGACTCTGAAAAAGGCTCAACTGGGCAATGTAAGTTGAATGAGAGAGTCAGAATTGAAAACTCTTGACCTTGGCCTCGGCGACCAACTGATCGTGAGTAAATGGTTGTCGGTGCTTGTAAAGCTCCAATCCCATATTGAAATAATGACCGCATGAAGATGAGCACTCGCATAGGCTCAAATGAAGAACCAGCCCGAAAGGCCAGGGCCTGTTGTGAGCAAGCGATGAAACCACGAAACAGGAAAAAGTAATCACCTACGAGCAGCTTTTCTGATTGACTTCAACCAACAGTGCACAGGGTAGCAAAAACCGTGTCAGCACGAGCATGGGGTTGATGCCCTCATAGAGAGGCCTGGCACTGTCCCTGGCCCACTTGACCCTAGGGCTGAAACCAGTTGAATGACAAGCACATGAAGTTATCACGAGATCTCAATCCGGGTCGATTGAAAATTCTCCCTCGGAAGAGATTTGCTGTTGAACGGTTGCCGAGGGTATTTGCTGTCGCATGCAAAAAAAAACTTTCTTTCTCCTTCTCCTTGCGGGGACTTCAAATGGAATGCCGATTTTCCTTGGTTGCGATCCCGACGGAGCCTGGATCTGGAGCCGTTTGACAGTAGGACCGAAGGCCAAGGCCGGGCCTAGAGTTGCCTCACCACGGAAACGCGTCAAGAAAGAGGAGCTGTGAAGGGTTTAAAGGAAAGATCGCAAATGTAGTGAGGGGAAGAGAGAAAAAATCGGTCTCATCGTCCTGCCAATAGAGAAAAATGCAAGGTTGGTTTCTCCTCCGTCTACACCGTATGCCGTGTTGATGCAGTTCCGATAGGCCTTGGTAATGCAGTAGGTTGACGATCAAGTGGGTTCCCTTTTTTCATCCTCTTTTTTTCTTCTGTCTCGTCTTGCATGAGTCCATCGGAGGAATGGGCCCTCGTCAAGGCGTCATGGATCACGTTAGTCTAGTCCTCAACCTTGCGTCGCTGTGGTGAAGAAGCGAGGGATGGAGCCGCAGAAGTCTGGGCGTTGAGGTTAACTTTGCCGGGTTTCCCACCGCCCGGCAATGAAGACCTTGCATTGCATTAGTATTGATTAGCATCATTATGTATCAGCATAACCATCACGAGACACAAAACGGCGCGCGTTGGGGAGCGTGTGTGCAACAAGACAAAAGGGACGGATTGGCACTGATTGCACGCGTAAAACTGGGCCCTTTTATAATTAAATGGAGCGTATCTGTGGCGTGTGGGGGACACCAGCCTCGAAAGAGGATGGCTGTTCGGGTATCCGTAGGTAGTTCAGCCTCATCTCACAACGGAAGCAATGAGCGGTGTCGTCACTTCCACGGATGTCTCCGCTTTGTGGAAGGCTTCTCGAACATGGCGCGTCTAGCGTCTTGAAAACGAAGCTAAGCACGTGCACCCGCGTCAGTTTTGTGCAAGAGTTGTCGAGCCCAGCGTCTGGAGCCGCAATTTGCAGTGTGGTCGGGGACGACAGGAGGAAAGGTTCCTTGCAAGTACGGATACCACTCCATTAGCACTCATTGGCACTCATTGGCACCCCATCGCAAGCGTTGCTTTCATCTCGGAGTGGAGGGGGTTGAGTGCATCGTCGCGGGCCGGCTGCAGGAAGAAGGAAGAAGAAAGTCCACTCTGAGCCACTTGGTGACACCCGCCAGTCGCGGTAGACGGGGCTTCAGTCCTCAGAGCGGAAGGGATCTCTGGTGGTCTCGGATGGGAGTGGATGCTTGAAATTGCAGCCAACGGCAGCGATGCTTTTGATAATTCGAGGGGCAGCATCCTACGTTGCCTCTTGTCTCAGGCGACGGGGGCTTTTTTAGCCTGCCGTCGTCGGACCCAGCTTGATTAAGCTGGCCTGGCCCTCGGGCTGGTCCCTGCACAGCATAACCGCAGCATCCGCAGGCCGTTGAGCACAAGAGCGTATGGAGTAATTAGTAGTAGTAGCAGCGGGTGGCGGTGACAGCTTAGTTGCAGGAAAAACGACGGATTGTCCTGCAAGGAAATGGAGCGGTCGATGCGGATCTCACCTAAGTAAGAAAACTTCATCGTGACCAGCCTCGACCGGGCGTCGGGCGTTGATAAAAATTTCTTCTTCTTCACTTCCCCTCACGCTTTGCCCTGTCAGTGGCTCCAATTTCACGCGTCTCGCAGCAACCCATGTACGTTGGACGTGTTGCGAACTGCAAATCATCTCCGAAGCTCGCGCGTCTATAACGCCAGAGGCAAGACACGCTTCGTAAGTACGTATCAAGTAACGGGGGTTGGGATGGGGGCGAGAACAGGGACGGGGTTGATTTTAAGGGTCTCGGTCTAGTCGCAGATGCGAGAGGCATAGATGTCAGCATGGCGGAAGCTGTGGATGCTACAACACGGCGAGGCGAGAAACCAGGTCAATATGATGTCGTTGACGCCAGAGTTAAGCAACTATTCCGAAACGGAGGTGTCTCGCACCCCGAACTTTGCAGTAGTCACAGCAAGGACAAAGCGGCGGGAAGCAACGCAACGCGCTACGGCAACTGAGACTTTGACACCATATCTACTCCTCGAAACGTTGGTTCTTATCCCGGGCAAGGGGAAGCGTGAGATGATGACTTCTTCTTCTTGGCGAGGCTTTAAAGTGCTTGCACATCCTGACGTACCAGCATCTGACAAGGGCGTGCGATTGGTATCTACAACAAGTGACAGCATGACATTGGAGGTGGCTAGGTCTGCAAGTCTCATGCAGGCCTGCCGCTCCTTGGGATTCCGCAGGCTATCCTGCGGCGACGTGACCTGTGTTGCCAGGGTTTTATTGGAGTTGTCAATTGACGAAAAATGGAAACCGACATGACAACACAAGACAGGCCGCTGTGCCTCACCGGTCCTCGTAAAGACAGCCGGCTCCTCGAGATCCGGAACACGGATGATTGCGGCTCTTTCTTTACCTTGGCCGTTTCCGGACAAAACAAACATGAATTGCTGGTCTTGCAAGACGGAATCAGGGTACAGAGAAAGAAAGGGTCCGAAACCTCCACTGAGCAGGGTCTCATTTCTCGGTTCTCAGAGGCAATACGTAGCAACAATTCTGGACCGGACTCACAAATCCCTGAATGGCAATTCTGAAAGCGAATGCGGGGCAGACACTAGCCCAGGCTTAAGTGGCCATGGACGCTAGAGCCCCACACCCGCCTCAGTGATGGCTCGGCGTCCCCCACTGGTTAAGCTGCCATACGTCACATTTTTGCATTCAATGTGAGGGAGAGTTGAAACTTGCATTTTGCAAAGTAGGGAATTGACGAAGGATTTGAGGCCACCAACTGGAAGAAGAAAATTGGTTTAGTTGGCATGGAGACGATCACAAATTGCCATCTGATGTTATAGGTAGGCTGAGACGGAACATTCGGAGCATTGACGCACTCTCAGCAACAGACAAGCCACTTTAACCGGGACTTGGATTGGTTGGGTTGGCTCTAGGACTACAACCAGGCCAGTGCGGACGCGGTAGCGTTACGACGGGAACAATGAAAGCACTACTAAAAGCCGCCAATTGTGAATCATGGTACGATTTGAGGCCTATGAGGTCCAGACAGCACTGCAGGAGAGAGGACAGGTCGGGTCAGGCTTGAATCGGCCGGTTGGAGTTTGGTTGCGGGCTCCAGGAGAACGAGGGATAAGAAATCCTAGGAGTTGGCCTTGATCACTCTGGCCAGCTATTAAGGCATCAATAATAAAGAATCTCATGTTTCTCCTGTTTTGCACATGGCTGGTCGACAGAAAGCAGTGGCTCATGCCGCTTCGTGGTAAACGTGGGCCTTCATTTAGGCGGCCTTTGTTTTGTCCTTTGTTTAGCGGTCTTGTCTTTGGGCCTGAAGCGTCGCAGCTATTCTGTGGGGCCCGGAGACAACATTGATGAGAGGCTCACAAGGCTCAATACATAAGAGACAAAAAGTGCTTTCAAGGGGAGCTCGTCATCCAGGGTCATCATGATGGTCGCCGACCTTTCGTTCTCCAGGTTCCCTGCTCCTTGTGGTCACTGAGGGGTTTCTCAAGCGAGCCACCAGGTGACTGGGCATTCGCAGACCGTCGTGGCCCGGCTTGGACAGACAGCAACTACAGAGTTCAGGCTTTGTCCGTATACTTGCCATATTAAAGAGGAGCATAGTCGATCATCCGTGGCGGGCAACATGGAAGGTTTGAGGTCGGCTGAGACATACAACTTGCCTAGCTTAAGGTTGGGTAGCCAAACGGGGCGAGCCAGTCCAGAGTTGACTACGGAGTAGAGTTCCATCATTGATGCTTTTTGGCAGCCCCGTACCTGCAAGTTTGATCAAGAGAGTAAGGTAAGCCGGGAAAAGCCACGCCGAGAAGACAAGGGACCAGATACGGAGCTGCAAACGCTTGGTCAGACACGTCATGATACTCCATGGCTGAGGCTTTGATCATACAAATACAACTCAACTACGGAGTACGTAGCATCATGTGCAAAAAGATGCAGGAGATGATGGATCTGCAAAGCTGGCACACCACCACTTGCCCGGGAAATCGACGGATTGTCCATGGTTCACAGATCTGGTCTGTACCTTGACCCTCCAGGTCGGAAACGGCCAGGGGATCCTGGACGTGGTTCCTGGGGCTACCCCTCACTGGCGTCGACTGGCGCATGTGAGAAGTGAGTGAAAAGGTGGTGACAAAAAAGATTTGAGATCCAGCTTCTGGGTTCTTTCTCCCAAGCTCGATGAAGCTATCAGTTCTCTCATCCGCTACCGAGAGACGGTCCGGACTCTCGCGACCTCTCGGAGAGCCTCATTTCAGAATCTCCCTTACCTTTGTCCAATTTCTTTCTCTGCATCAGTTCAAGTGGAGCTACGTGCAAGTCAGAGAATTGTCGATCCTGACGGCATCTGTATTTTCGCTGTTGGTCCCGAGTTTTTTCTGGATCTACAGGGCTCCCTGGTTCGGCCGCTAAACTTAGCCTACCTCCTCCATGTCATCTTTCCCTTTCCACGCTCTCTCGTTCGCCCAGCCACCTGGGTCCGACCGACAATGCGCTGACTCCAAAGTCTCATGAGGTGCGCGTCTACGCCGTCTCATTGGCCGGCGACTGCTGCGTCGCCATTTGACGCGGGCGCGTTCAATCTACGCGCGAAGGACGGGTTAAAGGGGTGCAGGTTTGGACGTGTATGTGTTACTTTTTTACCAGCGACCGACGCCGGCTTACAAGCCTATTCGTGAAATCTGGTCGTGTGCCTATCGTGCCTCGTCGTGTGCCTGGCGCGCGGGTTGTCGTGACAAAGACAGGTTTCTGACGATACATGCCTAGCAACTGCATCCTTTACGCCGGCGACTTGTTCATGACTTGAGAATTAGGACAACGACGGCAGCCTAGGAGAAGACTGACTCTCCTTGAGCCAAAATCACCAAGTGAGAATTGTGAGTGTGAGATAAACAGCGCCTGGGGTTAGGGTCTGCGACGGTAGCACGGAGCACAAGCGGCTGAGATTTGTTTCACGGACGTTGAGTCGGTGTCAGTCTCATGTGATGGGGCATTGGCAGGCTGGAGTCTTTACATTGTTAGCATAGAGCATTCCTCTCTTATGCTCTAGACGAGAATATGCCTAGACTTTCAACGGCCATTGACTCGGAGGCTTCAAAGGCTCCGTCAAGTTAAGCGTCTCTGGTAGGTAGTCAACTGGGCAACTTGTGGAGGCTTAACTTTCCCTAGGTTGAGCTTGATATTGGCACTTGCACATCTACATCAGAGCACGGCATCGCATCACTGCGTTACTCACTAATTGCCTACACAAAGGCATTGTGCCATTTGTACAAGTATATGCCTCTGCGTGGGGATCCTTCGTTCCCGCTGTGGGGAGGACCAGTTTTTTATTCGCTTCCCTTGCAGCAGCCAAACGAAGCGGCTTGAACGCGGCGGCATGGATGGAAATGAGCATCGGGCGATTTTTGCAAGTTGCGCGCACAGGAGAGGAAACACGGGCGGCTTTCGGTGAGGCCGCGGAAGATGCCATTCGCAGGCAACGAAAAAACCTATGATTAATACTGCAACAAAAGACGATGCACCAACAACGAAATTAACCCGCGTGCAACGCTATAACCACCGTCGCTATGGACGTGTCTTTGAGTTGACAGCTAACCGTAGCGTGAGTGAGAACGAAGCCACAGCATAGACGACATCGCTCACAAGTCACGACGTTCTTTTACTCCTATTAAAGATTAAAGAAGGAAGTTACTCTTGATCGCCAAGCACCTCCTTTTTCTAGCAGCGGATAATGCCCGCGATACATGGATGAGGGGACTCAGGAAACGAAGATCGTCTGTGGACTGGGTTCTCCTGCTGTACGAGGCGCAACAGAATAAGCATCGGGCAAATAACTCGTTTGCGACAAGAGGATGATGGCTCGCTTCAGGGAGCGGCATCTGGCAACTATCACAGGCTCGGAGCTATATCCAGCATCTTAAAAGGGGCAAGGTCTGGAACAGGCAAATGAGGCGTGACGGGAAGAGCTGACAACTCAGCATGAAAGGCTCGTTGCTTTGGCCGGCAGTTGCCCGTTTAATTAATAAATTGACCTCACCGTTATGCGAATAGCGACAGATTTGTGAATGGGCGTCGATGAAAGCGGGGAGTGGGTGAAGCTCGACGAGCGAATGAGTGATGGTTACAACCAAGGGCCTTGGCAATGAAAGCGGCTTCTGCAGAGTTGCTCCGTACAGTGCTCCCAAATTTTCCAGGATTCAAGGGTTCAAGCAGGGGAGAAAGCTGACAACGTCTCACGACTGAAGCGTGTAGCACGGACAAACCGCCCCCTGAGCCAGGCAACGCGAGGATGGCGCGCGGATGAGTTGACGCTCATCCAACTGAAATAGCGACAGGAGGTTACAGTTGACAATTACAGCCAGACAGCCGACAACCATGTACAAATGACAGTTGGAGCTGCGACTCCGGATGCTGCACCACCACTGCACAACCTCAGGGCAGGCTGGCGGCCGAGCCTGAACCCAGGGCTTGTCTAGCGGCCTGTAGTCCAGTGGATATACTGGATTCAGATGGAAGTGAAAGTGAATAGCGACGCGCAGTGGGGGGCGGATAATTTGCTAATGAGGAAACTGAGGACGTGAGGGAGAAGCATCGAGATGCTCATCATGACATGACATGACATGACATGCATGATTAATTAATTGGCTTTGGTTCAGGTCGATGCAGAGGCGCGACTGAGACGAGCGATTGGCTCAGAGGGGGATGCGGCATCCAAGATTTGCGACTTGACCTGAGAACAACGCGAACAACGGACACCCACTGGGTTAGGAACAAGATTTGTGGCCCTCAGGCCGTTGGAGGATTCCGTTCGATAGATGGCTTTGAGGGGATGCCATAGGCCCAGGCACTGTCTGGCGACGCCTGAACCCACCGGAAACCCCTTCCATCGCCGGGATGGGAAACTGGGCTGTCTGAGAAGTCACTGGAAGTTGAGAGAGTCATGAAAGGAGTCGCTCTAGCCTGGTCGCGCAGATTCCGCGTCGGTATGGGTTGGCGACACTGGGGAACGACACGGTTGTCAAGAGACGAGAAATGGAGACGAGACGAGACGCGAGAAGGCTTCGCGTTCCCGTCACTAACTAGTCATTGGAAACTGGGCAAGCGTCAGAAGCAGAGCTGGGCAGTTCATTGACGATAGATCCATCGACAGGCGGTGCTGACACTTTAGCACGCGCATTAGCTGCGCCGGGCAACGGCAGCACATTTGTACTCTGGAAGGGACGGACCAGAGCCATCGGACGTTGTCTACGTTACGGGCAGTCCGGAACTCGAATCCATGCTCTGAAGGTTTGAAATGGGCCAGCATTGCCGACTACAACGAACGAGTAGCTTCATGTCCGAGGTAGAGGCTTGTACCGACAGATCTCTCGCTACATCGGGGCATCTCATAACCCTTGGCTAACTATTACATTGACTGGAGATGGATGCAATGGCGATGATAATGTCATGATGCTTTCTTGTCTGCAGCACTTGCAAGGTCAGAGGGCCGCGGGTGTCACGGTGGACGCACTGCCTTGCTGCTGGCTCAACAACACGGCGATGGCTTCGGGGTCTAGAGCAGGCCCGGAATGAGGCCGCGGCAAGGTGGGCGTCCATCGTGAAGGCGTCTTGCTCTATCGAGAAGATGTTTTGGTTGCGACAATATGTAAAAGGCGAGGCCTTGTGACGAAAGGGTGCGCTGTAAATGTGACGGTCCTTTACATTTGATGCCGGCCGACTCGCTGTGGTGAGCCTGCGCGGTGCATCTTGTTAGGCCGCTCGGCCGTTGAATGGATAGGTGGGCACAGGTGCACCATGCGAGACCGACCTTTAAGCGGCCATGAATGCAGATTTCCAAGCAAACAATATGTCGTGGCCTTTTCGGAAGGTCGGGGTTAATATGTATCAGCATTATCGTTATCGAGAGTGAACGGGAGGTCAACAAATAATAGAGTCGATTCGGCCGACAGCAGAAACAGTGGATGTGAGGCTATCTCACGTTGAAAGCGCCTCCCATTCCCCATTGAGTTTCAACAGGTACGGTATCAATATATTCCTGATTTCCTGAATAACCATTGTTTCGCAATCCTATACCCCGTACCAAGCTTATGTTTCCATCCCGCCATTGACGTATCAATCCGCCTTGGAATCGCATCATCAAATCGATACATCCGTCTCCGCCTCTCATCATCGATCATCGCCACCAACAAAGTGTTTCTACAGCATCATTTCTCCTCCAACAACTAGTCCTGACGCGGTCATCGTCAACCTTTTCTACTCCTTCTTATCCGTACATACTACGTACATCCAACTCAGACTCACACGCCCATCTCATCGCATCGCATCCGCGCACGGATCCCTGCCCCAGCCTAGGCCGAATTTCCCCAGCCAAGAGACAGAACACGCTACGACACGACACAATTGGCACAACTCGTCCGGCCAGCACAGGCACACGCTTCATACACGCTTCACACGCTCTACCAAGCAAGCCAGGTACGTACATAGTAGCCTCCGCCCGAGGTACAGTGCTGTACCCTGCACGCCCCATGCCCATGCTCATGCTGCCCTTCGCTGCCCTCACCCCCAAGCCCCCTCCTACTCAGAGCCGCGAGAAGCCCAAGCTACCTACCTTTAGCCCAGCCCCCGAGAGCGTGCCTTGGATAAAGGTGCGTGATGATCGGAGTGGTGAGGTGAAGGTAGCGTATCCGTAGGTCAGCCCGCAGTGCAGAGCAGTGCACGCACATGGCGAGACTAGAGCCCAAACCTGAAGCTCTAATACCGCGTCGCGAGAGTTACTTGGAGATTGCGCTCGTAACAGAAGCAAAAGAGAGTGACGGAACCAAAGCCAAGCTTCCTTTCTCTCACTCCAGGAGTGCCAGGATCTATCCTTGGTCTTCTTCTTGAGCTTCCTGTGGCTCCTCCTTGTGGTGGGCTCGCGACCGTGGCCGCGGGTGTGTGACCCCCAGTGGCCTCCTAACAGGGGCCGCGTCGAGGTACCTCCACCCGCTGTTGCCCAGCATACAGGTACCTGGTCAGCGTCTCCGTACGGTACCCGCAACCGGTACCCGTCCCAGTAAAACCAAGGTCAAGCCAGCCTGGTTCTGACGGGACAAGACAGAGGCTGCTTTTTGGTTGCTACTGGTGCTGCGTCTGCTGCAGACTAGCCTACTCCCACCCCCGCCGCAGCTGGTTCCGTTAAAACTACTCGCGTACCTCTCACCCAGTCCTTTTCCCTCTTCTCTATCCTCCTCCTACCTCTTCATCCCGCAACCTCCCTCCTCTCTCCCTTCCTCTCCCTCTCATCCATTCATTCCCTCATCTCTCATTCCGTCTTCCTCCTGACTCGATCACAGCAGGCCTGAAGACGCTTGAGCCGAGGAGAATTCTTAACAGGGCTTTCGCTCGACATCTCTCCCTCAAAGCCCCCATCCGCCCTAATAAAGGCCAGGACCTCGAAGCTGTGAGACGGGACCAAAAAAAAAGGCCGGACTAGAAAAGTGAATCAAAAAGACCTTTGCTGGTATTTCACTTTTCTCATTCGCTCTCCGTGCCCTTCACTCCAGCTTCTCCTCCGACTCTGTAGAATTCCTCGGTCCGTCGACTAGGAATTCCAGTCCCATTCACTCCCTCTCGCCGCCGCCGCCTATCGAAGCGCCCGCTCCCTTCATTCGACGATATCTGCCCTTCCCGAGACTGGTTCATTGAAGCTCTGTCTTGACTTACTAGCCAGCCAAAAGATTCGAATACCTTCGACCACTGGGGTAGAGAGCTCAACACCGAGTGACGAGTGTGGATTGCTGAAGTCTCAATCTCGAGAATCCCATTTCGCTTTGGAGCATCAGAGATTGCAATTCAGCACCCACACAACCACTACCACCACCATACATATTCGGTTACGTCGTGGTCACCTTCGACTCGCTAACCGATACCGATATCTCGAAGCGTCAAAAGCGTTAGGAAGGTATGTCGTTGGCAAAAGGTCCCGAGATTAGTTTATAACATCCTAACCTCCCTTTCAGCTGCATGCCGAGGATCCCTCTTCCGCATACCGCCATCCTCTCCACAACCACCACACTTTGCCTACATCCTTGAGCATTGCCCCGTGGGAGACGTTAGCTCGTTGTTCCCACTCGATCTCTGGGACTGTCTCACCTGTCGACTGAGCCTTGTCTATCACCCGGAGCTGTGACGGTAAGCCTCCCCCCTCGATACCGCACCTCTGCCTATCGCCCCGAAACCTCGTGCCAGCCCGTTCCTATCACCCAAGGGATGTGCTCTCAAGTGATCATCGTTCTATTCACCGGGCCATTTAACACTTTTCTTGGCAAAATAGGACCTCGTACGCTAGTGTGGAACTTCACTGACGCAGACCCCGTTTCTAGAGCCCTCGAGTCGACTTCGTCTTTAAACGACCCCTTTTCCAATCCCTTTTCCTTGCCTCCACAAATTCAGTATCTACATGCTTCTGGTCCCGTTACCAGCCACAGTCATTCTTTTCGTTTTCTTCCATCACGTTCTTTAATATCTTAATATCTTAATTCGCCGTGCACCACTCCTTTCGTACACCCTATTTCTATCACTCTTTCATCCATCTCCGACCACGAGATTCCTGGCGAACCGATCAGTCTCTCCTTTGACATCAAGCCACCCCATTCCTGCCTGCTGGATAAAGCCACCACACCATACAATATGGCGTACTCTCAGCACGACAGCACCTTCTTCGTTGAGTCCGATGAGCCTCACCAGAGAATCACACCCCAAGAGGCAGCTAGGATGATTGCTCGCCAACGTCAAGATATCATTGCCGGCGAGCTCTCGCGGTTAGCAGCCGACGAGTATCTGGAAGATATCATGCAGCACATGCGGCACATGGAGGCATGTTGAAGCATCAAGAGCACTGTCATACGTCTCGTTTGCTGACCGATAACAGGACGAAACTTTACCCGATGCTTCTCTCATTGACATGCAGCGCGAGATCCAATGGTTCATGCGACCCTACCTGATCGATTTCCTCATCGAGGCCCACGCTGCCTTCGCCCTCCTGCCCGAGACACTCTTCCTCACCGTCAACCTCCTCGACCGATACTGCTCGAAACGAGTCGTGTACAAGCAACACTACCAGCTGGTCGGATGTGCCGCCCTCCTCATCGCCGCCAAGTACGGCGATAAGAAGGATCGCGTCCCCCAGATCCACGAGCTCAACAACATGTGCTGCGGCCTCTACGATGCTGGCATGTTCACCCAGATGGAGATGCACGTTCTCAACACCCTCGACTGGATCATCGGACATCCTACCGTCGACTTCTTCTCACAGTTGATGGTGGCGGAGGAGGGAGATGACCAGGAGGTTGAGCATATGGCGGCCTACCTTTGCGAGATTGCCCTGTATCACCGCGACTTTGTCTCGACTAAGCCTTCCATCATGGCTCGATCTTCTCTCGCCCTTGCACGAGCTATCCTTGGCCGACCCGAAGTCAACGATGGAGAATGGGATCACACCGAGAACATGACCCTGTTGACCCTATCGCATCATCTCAACCAGCCCTCGCCGACACTAGCTCGCAAGTATTCAACGCCCAGCTTATCTCGAGCGTCTTTGAAGCTTGCCGACTTCATGGCTGAACAGGCTGCCATCGCCCGTCGAGCTGCGAACCCTGCCACACCTCACATCGAGCCTATTAACAAGCACACAAGCAACATCTACAGCACACCGCAGAAGGGACATAGCGCGACGATGGGGTTCGACGGTTATCTCACTCCACCGATTACCCCTGATGGCAACTGTTTAATGGGCAACAATCACAACATGCCCAAGGATTCGTACGGCATGCCTCCTCGATGTCCAGTTACGCCAACCCCCCAGCACCATGCCGCAGTGTATGGTCACCACCAATACACCGGCTTCATGAACCAACACGGCATGAACCAATAATGGAACTAATGGTGACCGAGTTGGACCGCCAACCCCGCTGGTAGCTTCTCCGCCGCTCCATACTTAGCGGCGTAGGCACAACCCCTTTACACAACCCTTGACCCCACATTCTACCACATTCTACCACTTGCTCGAATTCGTTGCATGGTTGCACAACAGAATGATATTTCTCTCATCTAAGTTTTTTTGGCATTTAGCGACTGCTTTTATTTTCCTTACGACTCAAAATTTTCCATCAAGTCTTGCGGCACCAAAAAAAAAAGGAACTACACGGATCATACCCTTTTTTATTTCAGCAACTGTTGGCATTTTCCAGGCCTTGAGCGACTTGTCCTCCCGGCGTGGATGGAATCCGCTTATCGAAAAGGACCTGCGCGAAGCAACAAGGGCCACCACTGGGAGGAATTTGACGGAATAGATTACAGAGGAGGAGCTAAACCAACCTCGAGACGGAATTGGGGAAGATCGAGAATGCACCAGTACAGGTCCCTCCGCGATGGAAAAGGATACCCCACGATTGGGAGGAAACAGGTTATGGAATGGCTTTTTTTTTTTTTGAAAGAGGGACGATGGAGTTCGACCTCGGTCTGGTACGATGAGGCGGGCCTACTCTTCACGACTGCAGCATAATGTCTGCATAATTCTTTCGAAAAATGGATGAGGGACGACGAAGCATAGCTGGGATGGCCATTGAGGCATCACGGGCGTCGTCCCGGAGAGGGACTTTAGCACTGATTGTGCCTCATTTGGATCAATGGAGTAAAGCTAGTTCTCCTCCAATACCTTCTCCCGACCCCCGTCCTGTGTATAGGTAGTTGTACGTAACAGACGCAAAAAACAGAAGTAAAAATTCTTTAAACCCCATGTTTCCCAGATGGCATTTGTCACCATTTCCATGACTTGTCGTGTGTAATCATCATGGGCATCGATTGTCTCATGTGACTACCTCACTAGGTAGTCCTTATATGGCGTCCCTGGTTTTCCCGGGCCTCGCTTGACTCTAAACCGGTGGTCGACTTGGGAACAGGATCTAGATCGTCGATGAATGCAGCAGAGGTTGGGAGAGTGACGTCAGGAAATTTCCCATTGTGGGGAGGGCGTAATCTTGGGTCTTTGCAATCAAACATGCGCCAGCTGGCCACCGCCTTTCAACGGCCTCGCCCGTTTGTGCGATGTGGCGAGTTCAATCTCTTGCCCCTGACTAGGAGACGCGTGAGCGCACGGGTGAACTATTCCATCGTATGTACGGTATGCAAGGGCAGAGTATAATAGGGCTGCCTTAAGCATTGCTGGAGGGCTATGCTGGGTTTGTTTTAATTGATAAGGGCTGGGTTCATGCCGGTTGGCTACCCCTGGACGTTGCATGTCGTGGTTGGGAATTAGTGCCTGCGCGATGTTTCCGTGCCCCTTGCTCTTTGGTTACCTAACAGCAGGGCTAGGCATTTAACTTTGGTTCCATGATCATGTCTTTGATAGTAGGCGGTTGTCGGCTAAGGCATTCCTAAGACCTGTGTAAGGTGTGGTGCGTTTGGCCGCATTCCATGTGACTTCAGCATTCCTTGATGCCACCGGCCGGGGCAGTGGATTTTAGCTAATATGCGTGTCTTGTGGAGAAGGAAAGCAGTTCATTGTTCTCTCTACGTTGCTCCTCTACTATACTGGTTATCTAACTGCTGCTCCGAGGCCAGCCACATAACTAGGTTCGTATAATCTGTGTAAGTCGAGGTGGGGTGTTGCTCAGGAATGGTATAGAAGTACATGTTTCCAATCGGCCCCTAGTCGGGGACGCAGCAGGCGCTTGAATCCGAGTCTAGAAACACGGGACTGGCACTGAAAATACAGTTTAATAAACTGACGAGCCACTCCAAGCCTTTCGAGAACCCATCAGTGAGGCGCATGACATGCAACGTGTCGATGTAGGGTAGTGCACAGGTATCCCGACTCGGCCGAGAATACGGAAGAACAGGGCAAATTACGGTCCACTCGGAGAAATGTCACTGGACATTACACTTGTGGCTTGCGGAAATTAAAGATCACGACAACGCGATAGTAGATCAACAAATAACAATCACGCCTCACACCGTCTTTTCATAGTGAACTTTACTAAAAACATGACGAGATGTGTCGGCATCTCGCAAATTGGATATCATGATGGAGGGGGGGTGTGTTCCGTACTGTAGCCGAAAAGGAAACAAGCACGCCACAGCACAGCACAGCACAGCACAGCACAGCAGAGTACAGATGCACGAGCCACTCCTGGTCAGCCGTTTATGGCTCGTGCGGCTGAAACTAGCGAGAAGCCACTTTTGCACCGAACAGGGGTTGGCGTCCGTCATAAGGCTGAATGAAGGTGGGAGGCCGAAACACCACGACTGTACGGGGTCCTCCGTACATGGTTACTGGACCAGATCTCGTCCTTCTGGGTCAGGGTCATAGGTCTTTCAACACCGACAGTTCCATACATTGACTCCGGCCCTGCCCACCTCTCATCTGGTCCTTAACCTCGATTTTTTCCTCTACTCCTCATCCGGACATTTACTTCGGTCCTGTCTACTTGTCGTCATGGATATAGCTTCGGTTTCATCACATACTTCTTTTCTATACACCGAGCTCTGTCTTGTCTTGATTCCATCGTTGGCCATCTACTTCGGGGCTGACCTTTTGTCTCTCGACCTCTGCAACACTCCAGCCCTTGTCCGAGCAACTCGCCTGCTTTCGAACCGGGCGAAACTCATCGATGGCCTGACAACTGCTGCCAGTGTCGGCCATCAGGTTGTCAGCTGGCAAACAGGTACAATAGACATAATAATAGAAAACGGCCTTTTCCTCCTTTGCGCACGTAGTACTTCACCTACCACCATTTCCCTCCTGCGCCAGCTGATGACATATCTTTTACTCTTTTAGATCCAAAGGTTTCATTTACTCAGTCTAATTGCCTACGAGCTTTCGATCGTGGTTAGCAATAACCCGTATTTCAGGTTCGTCATTCAAAGGTGCCCGTAACAGCAAACCTGTGTGCCCACCTCCGACATGATTCCGAGAGCGCCCACTCCAGAGACCAGAGAGTTTTACCCTGTCACCGTTGTCATCAAGCAGGATGAATTCCTTGCCAAACACTGGCACTGGCTTGACACACTCAACAACCTCGAAGAGTGCGACGAGAACACGATCAAGGCGCATGTCGAGGAAGCAATCAACAAGGAGACTGCCCGTCTTGTTCCTGATCAGTACAGAATCCAGTTGATCTGGTTTTGTCGCGCCGTTGAGGACGAAGCTCGACTGGAGTGGCTTACCAACCAGGAGGAGGCAGCTGAGGTCACCATTGAGGAACAGATTTAATGGCCAGGACTTCTCCAAACACACCCCGTCCGTCGTATTGGCAATGACTTGGAGACCTGGTCCTACAAGATTCGAGAGAACAATCCTGACCTGGCATCCGACCTCGTCAAGAACGCCCACCGTCTGTTCGGTTATTGCGACTACGAGGCTGAACATGGAAAGAAGGCTGAAATCAGATACCGCGGCATCAACAGTGAACGGCTCGACAGGTTTGCTACTGTGACTGCTGCCCTCCAGGCTCACTCAGGTGTTTCAACACTGCTATCCCGAGGGAAACTTGGGCGTTCAATTTTCTTTTTGGGAGGAGGATGGCCGGTAAGACTGATGAGACATCAAGTCCAAGACAATTCAATGGATCCGATATAATAGTTCTATAGAATGAAAAGAAGTCCCACTCTAATTCTATTGTTCCCTTATGTAATTCCTGTAGTACAATGGTATTGGTTATCCGTGACGGATTACAATGAGGAGACAAATGCGACCGAGCCTGACTCTCACGACAGTACGACAAATACTATGTAGTGCTACGACTTAGCTGGTATTTACTAAAATCCTTAGCCAGTATTTACTAGAATTAAATCAAACCTTACCTAACAAGCTCTTATAAACTTGGGTTTATTTTATCAAACTTATGATAGCTATACGCATAGGACATGTTTATCCTTGTAACTAACTCAGGTGGGTGACCCTAAAATGTGGCGGGGTGAATGGAACAGCTACACTCGGCTTGAACTTCATCCTGCTTCCTTCATTTCCTCAAATTTCAACAACAGCGCCATTCATTGCATTGCCCCAACAGCCAGAATGTCGGTCTCTCTCCACACGTCGCTAGGCGACATCAAGATCGAAGTTTACTGCGAGAGTGTCCCCAAGACTGCCGAGGTATGTTGCTGATTTTCCTCGTCGCACACCTCGACTAACCAACCATCAACGTCTACCAGAACTTCCTCGCCCTCTGCGCGTCGGGCTACTACGACGAATCAACATTCCATCGCGTCATCCCCAAGTTCATGGCCCAAACCGGCGCGCCCGCGACCCCTGACCCTCCCGAAAACCCCAAGGGCGGACGCAGCATCTGGGGAGGCGTGTTCGAGGACGAGATTCGACCAGCGCTGCGACACGGCTCGCGGGGCGTAGTCTCCATGGCCAACAAGGGCCCCGGTACCAACGGATCGCAATTCTTCATCACTTTCGACAAGGCGCCGCATCTGGACGGCCTCAACACGGTGTTTGGACGAGTCATTGGAGACGAGGGCCTGGCGACGTTGGCCAAGATGGAGGCTGTCGAGGTTGATCGGAAGAACCGACCCAAGGAACCTGTTCGGATCGAGAAAGTGACGATGCACGCCAATCCGATTGCCGGCTGAAATTGAGGACACTGTTTGTCCTGCTGAAGATGGATCAGTTCAGTCAAGCTACACGCTAAAAGCTACAACCTATATGGACGCTCGCATTAAAAATCACCAGCATCTACGACCGACCAAAGTGATTTCAAGGAGGAAACCAGTTTCTCAACCTACCCGTGTTGCCAATTCCACCTCCCACGCGACTTCTCCTTCACCAGCCAAACCAAGTCAGCTCATTGGCCTTGCATTCACCCTTGAAACTGTACGGAAGGTCCTCACCCTGGTTGGCCACCCAAAGGACATCTCGCCATCCTCGCTCCTCAACCTCATGCATGAGCTTCATCAGCTGAGACTTGGGGCACGCGTCGAGATTTCGCACCTTACTCGCGATCAACCTGCCATTCCTCTCATCCATACAGAGTAGGTAGACTCGTTGGTCGGGATGGTAGGCGGGGAGCTCACTCACTGTCCCACCAAGGCCTCTGACGAGCATGTCGCGAAGGAATTTCCATCCCTGGAGGCCACCGGGAGAAGTTTTTGAAGCTTGAGCACTCTCGAGAACGCGTAGAGCGTGCGCACGTTCTCGCTTTCCTCTGGCCTCCTTGATAGCCATGGCTTGGAATGTCCTTGCAAGCTGACCCGTGTAGTTACGGTCTGGGGGAGGAGTCAACTTACCTTCGAGGATCTTCTGTGTGCGAAGTCGCTCCTCGAGCGTGTCGGCATCCATGGCTCCAGACTCATCGACCCGACCGAAAAGCCCAAACTCTTTCAAGGTGTACGTGGGGCTGCTGAAGCCAGAAGACGACTTGCTCTCCGGTGAAGTTTGTCCATCTGGCGTTGAGGACCCTGCCGTGGATGCACCGCCCATGCAGCCGACTGAGAAATCACCGTTGGTGATGGTCCATTGACGGTTGCTTTGGCTACTATCATTGCACTCCCTCGCTACTGTGTTCGCACTTCGTACTGGTACGAAACACTGTCGCCACTTTTCAATGGACTGGATGTCTACCTCGAAGGCCTTGCGCTCTGCGTCGATTTCGCTGCCAAGTGGCAGGTGGATCTTCAAGTTGCCGGCCGACGACATGTTGAATACACAAAAGAAGAGGGAAAGTCACAAGAATGGGTTTGAATACTGCACAGTATCTTCGACTTCTTTTCTCTACCGCCCAGCCCAGCTCGGCGATGTCGACTTGAAACGAATAAAAGATGTTATCAGCAAATTGCGAGTGATGATAGCGAGAACTAGCACAACGCAGAGAACCCGAATGTACCTTATATAACGCTCTATTGATGTCGTGTTCACCATTTCGGAAGACAATGGCTTTGTTCTGTAACTCTGGTGTTTATGGGAAGTGTGTTCTCGTGATGAAACCGGAACAGCGAGTGCGGCGTTTGCATGGATAGACAAAGGGCATTCATCAACTCACAGCAGCCATGACAAGTACAACTTTAGAAGTAGTTGATTACAAAATGTGTATCGTAATAACTCACAGGCATAATGTCATAACCCTCCCGCGTCAGTGCGTGGGATTTCTCCCCCCTATATTCAGCCCTTAGCCTTCTCCGCCCCGAATCTATCGATGGAATCTGTATCCTTTTCCCCTGAAACAGCAATGACCGACTTGCGCTACCAATATGCTTGCTTCCGAAGCCAACCCAGCCCACCCATTTTGCTTTATTCGAATTTCTCGACCGTCACCAGAGGAAAGCAAAGCAATTTGTTCCGAAAATCCAAAAGGTCGTTATCATCTCTGTTCGGGCATATTTGTGGGGTGAAAGGGTATGTTATGTAGTGTGAAACAAATATGCACCAAAGTCAACCGCTCGACAAGTCTTCGCTGGCCGTCTCACCTTGGCAGCAGGGTATCTCTTGGACTAGCCATGGTATCGAGGCCACTAGCCCACGCGCTGCCGCTTGTTCCCTCGACCGGGAGTGCCGTCCAGCCCCAGATCATCCCGAAGGATCTCTTCCGTCCCCGCGGGGCTCGGCGTGTTGGCGGTACCTCCTTGTTGCATTGCGTGCCCAGGGTGTAGCGACGAGTTGTTGTGGTGAGCTGGGTCCGTGTCGAGTGTGAAGTTGAAGTCGTTCCCATCGCCGCCAAAGTGGCTATCATTGAGGAAAGCGTTGCTGTCAAAGTACTGATCAAGGTCCACTTGCGGAGGGTCGAAGTAGGCCTCACCCTCGCCGAGGCCTGGGATGTGTCCGGAGGGGCTCAGTGGTCCAAGCAGGCTGCCCAGCTCGCTGATCTTGGCGTCTTGTTCGTTCTGCAAGCGTTCCAGCTGAGCCAGGTCGACCTGGTTCGTATTGATCTCATTCAAAGAAGGCGGCGCCATGGGTGGTTGCATGATGGGAGACAGCGACGGAGGAGGGTTAGCTTCAGCAGGCGGAGGCGAGGCTGAGGCAGAGGGGCCCATGGTCGGCATAGTCATGTGAGGATTCGACGCGGGCATGTGGGGACCAGACGGCATAGGGACAGGAGTTGGCGCGGGTGTGGTCCTGGCGGACGGTGCAGACGAGGACTGACCAGCCATGAAGTTAACCAACTTGCTCCTCTGATCATTGCTCAAGGTGTTGGGCGCGTTTGCGACAAGCTCAGCCGCTTCGGGGAGATCCAAGCCATGGGTATTTGTCGCGTTGTGGTCGTTGATGATCTTCATCATCCGCTCGTGAGGATTCGTCTCGAGCTCTTGACGGAGAGTAGGAGAGTTCGTGTCTGTCGGAGAAGTCTCAACAAGTTCTGTGACATGGCCCATTTCCGGATTGTGATGGTTGACGGGCTGATATGCCGAGCTGCCCGGCGTAGAGGATGATCGAACTGACTGCGAGCGGTTGTTCTGGTTCGGAATGGGCGGAAGTAGTCCACGGGCCTTCTTATGAGGGGTGCCGTACGTCGAAGAATCCATCTGTTGAAAGAAGTCTCCCAAGTCGACGACACTTCCATGCTGAGCAGGCTGTTGGTTCTGGCTCGTGATCATGCTGGAGATGATATCGCTCACGTTCTGTGAGCTGCCCTGATCTTCCAGCGTTTTCCGGAAGACATTGGCGAGAAAGTTGAGGATGGCGTTGATCGAGTTCTGGTGGCGGTCGTGCTGAGTCTGGAACATGACGGCCTGGCTGTACAGATCGTTGTTGTTCCGCTGTAGTCGATTGATGGCACCGAGAATCAGCTTTTGTTGGTCGCGCACCTTGTTCAGCTCCTCTCGTATAACGGTCATCTCCTTCTTGGGAAGGGGTGGTGATTCTACAGCTGGCAAGGATCGTCCACCAGCCTGGGTATTCGAAGCACCAAGCCCTTGGCCGAGTACTTCTTCATTCCCGACTTCCTCCTCGCTGTCATTTTCGCCCTCGGCGTTTTTACCGCCCTTCTTTGCCTTGCTGCCGCTCTTAGGCTTATTGATAAGCCATAAGAGGTTCGGACGGCCGCGCCGGAAATAGGGATTGGAGTACTCGCTGGGGCTCTTGTTTTTGCGCTCGCTTGCCCGCATCGAGTTGTCAGAGAGTCCCACGCGCTTGTGGAAGCCGTACATGTTGAGCTGGCGGACGAAGGACGCATAGTTGTTGTGCTTGAACAGTTCGGGAATCAATGTTTTGGCAAATTCGTCTTCATCTAGTACAATGAACGAATCTCCCTTTTCCGACCATCGAATCAAGTCTTCATTCTTATGTTCTTCGAGGAAGCTCGTCGCTGTTAGTTTGTGAAAACATTGTGCAATCATGGGAGCCTTACCTGCTCAGCTTTTGCACAAAGGGCGGGATCTGTTTACGCTTTGCTTGTGCTTCCCTCTTGGCCTTCTGCGCCATCTCCTCCAGCAGCTCAACATTGTCCTGCTCACTCATGTTCTCGCCAGGGTTCTGCTGAAGTAGGGAATTCTCATCTCCGACAAAATTTCCCCATGCATCAACAGACCCATCGAAGTTTGTCCGAGGGTTGGTCGGGACAAGCGCGCGATTCATCTGTCGTCGAGCAAGCGAGTTGGACGGCGTCGGCACAGGCTGAGCATATTGCGGCTGCGCCGGAACCAGCCCGAACGAGTTGCCAGCGTGTGCATTTCCATCCATGATCCCGTCCACCCCGTTCCCAAAGCCCGAAGCATCGCCCATGCCATTCCAACGTAGCATCTGATCTCCCGCCCCATTTCCCGAGGTGAATGGTTGTTGCATTTGCTGCTGCATAGGCATCATGGGCGATGCACCTGGCGCTGCTCGTTTCCTGGGATTGGGTGCAGACATGAATACAAGGTAGAGGAAGTTCGCGCTTCCTGGCAATGGTCGGGCGTTGTCTTGGGCGTATTGACGTGTTATCGATGCCTGATCTCGTTGGGTGGGATTGCAAGGCTGCTGTTGTCCGGTTGCCTTGTAAGTAGTCCACCTCGCAGACTCGAACAGGGTATCCTCGCGCAATGTATCCTCAACCGGATCGAGATTTGGGAGAATGTTTGAGAAGTGTGAATGCGAGTTTATCAACACTCTACAATCGCGGCGCGCAAGGTCGTTTGTGGTAGGTGTTCAACAAGCGGCTGCTTGCAAGGTCGCGTCGGATTTGGAAGATGAAGGTGTCGGGCGCGTATGAGGAAAGCACCCATAAATAATCGCGAGAGGGCGTCGAAGAGTATCAAGAGAATGGGGCTATCGCACGGTTCAAAGAGCTTTGCCTGGTTGAAGCGAAATTGATCGAGAAGAAAGGCACGGCCTCGCGGATCGATCGCGGCGAGATAGGTAATAACTGAAGAAATAAAGATACAGGCAGCTGCGAGTCGGCCTTGCTCGGGTATATAGCAGCTCGCTTGGCGATGCCTCAAAGCAAGCTTAGGTCCTGATGCGCGTCCGACGAGTTGAATTTATGTAGATAGGCTGGTCAGCCTTAGTTTCGGGCGGTCTTTGGGCCTTGGTTCGTTCAAGTCACGGGTGGGATGTGTCGGTGAGCGACATGCCCATTCTGGAGTGCAGACTGATATGGCGATGCACAAACCAGAGCTCAAAGCAATGAGCAGCGCCGGTGAAGGAGTTCGTGTCGGTGATGATGATGTTGCAGTTGGCGGTCGCGATATGGGTCCGCTCGGAGCATATCGACCGGGCGGACTTTCGCAATTGTCAAATCTCTGCCGACCAATCAGAGCTTACCGTGAAGACCTGGGTGCGGGTTTCCACGTGATGATAAGATGCGATGTCTCAGGTAAAGTACCTAAATTCCGCCTCACGATGAGCAATGTCTTTGTTGTTTGAGGGTCTTGATGGCGTTCGTTCGTTGGCTTTGTTTGGGTTATCGACAAGTTTTATCCCATCTTTGACTCAGTGTTTGTCCTCAGAAGTTTTTGCGCTAATTTTCAACCTTGGGTGGACAATGAAAATTTCATCGTCATTATGTGATCGACAACATGATATCGTCAGTGTGGGGACGCAACATACAATGAAACAGGACAGCCGTTATGCTGGGGTATCGTAGCTTTTATTGCAGTGGCCGTTTCTTGACAACTCTTGTATTTCTCAAATTCCGTACCATTACACGACGGCTCAACCTCGTTCGTAGTCCAGCTCGAAGCCAAGGTATTCCTACTTTGCACCTCTTCCTGCAAGCGACGCTGCCTGAGCCATCTTGGCGTTCCTTGCTGCATCTCGTGCCTGATCCCATGCCCTCCCTGTATTCCCTTGTCGTGCATCCCGTTCGGCACGTTTCTCCTCTTTGAGTGTTCGGGCTTTCTCCCGTGGATCGATCACCACGAGTTCTTCCTCGGCCTTCTTGCGGTTGCTCAGATCCTTGCCCAGTTTATCCGCTGCGAAGCTGAGGGAATGCGACATCCAACCCTCGTCGTCACTCTCTTCCCTCTCCTGCTTGTCCCACGATGTGCAGCTCTGGCAGTTTGCGATAAAGTGCAAGTCACATAGCTCAGCCTCATCGTCTGCAGCTTGGGTACCTCTGTCTTCTCCATTATCCGTCGCGGCCGAAGGTTCATTGTCCTTCTTTGGCGGGGCCTTTTCCAGTCTGGACTGAAAGGCTTTCAGCATGCGAAGAGCCTTTGCATCCTCGTTTGCTGTGGTGTTGCTGGCGCCTGGCCTTCGCTTCCGCGCCTTGATCGATGTTTCAGGAATCATGGACTCTAATGCAGACGTCTTTTTCTCTTGGACGGGTTGCTCAGTGTGAATGGTTCGTCTCATCGACGCCTTGAGCAATGCCATTTCCTCGTTGGCTCGTTCCAAAGCTGTCTTCTTGGGGGCTTCCGGCTCAGGTGATTCGTACTCCTCATGTCGCCGCGCGGGTGGGCTAGGTTTCCGTTCTGGCTCCTTGGGTGGTCCTGGTTTCCTCCTGTCTTCTTCCTCTTCCGCGGCGGGTGATTTCCTCCTTGGTGCCTCCTCCTTTGTGGCCTTTTGTTTCACGGGCTTCTTCTTGGGCGCTTCGTCTTCGTCCTGGACATCCATGACGATTCTCGTATCGAACTTTGCCTTCTTCAGCACTGGCATTTCATCATCACCCTCCTCATCTCCGAAGCTGAGCAGCTGCTTCCCTCCCTTTCGCTTCTTTTTCTTGTCTTTCGCCTTAGTCGTTTTGCTTGGTGCTTGAACGGCAACACGGGATCGCTTCTTCATGTCGTCGAATGGGTTCACCAAAATCTCTATCCTCTCGATTTTCACAGGGTAGACTGGTCGCTCTGACGCCTCGTTTACTTCTCCTTCGCCCATTTTCGCCAAGTTGTAGATAGTATCGCCGGCGATTCGACCAAACAGGGTGTTCTTTCCGTCCAACTCATCGGACTTGTCCAGGGTGAAGAAGAACTGGCTGCCATTCGTATCGGGTCGCGACTCATTCGCTGAACCCAGCAGACCTCGACGGTTGAATTTGAGGCGAGAATGAAACTCGTCCTTGAAATTGATTCCAGTCGGTCCTGCATTCTTTCCCCGACGCTGGTCCATGGGCCATGGATCCAGGTCGCCGCTGAACGCGCCTCCATCGTATATCGATTCTCCGCCATTACCGGTGCCTGTGGGGTCACCGCCCTGCAAGATGAAGCCGGGAACCAAGCGATGGAAGATTGTGTTGTCGTAGTAGCCATCGAGAGCTAATTGTAAGAAGTTGCGACATGTCAACGGTGTCTGCTTTGCGAACAGCTCGACGGATAATTCGCCCCGAGTCGTATGGATGATGACTGACGCAGTGGGCTGCGGCTCGAGATTATAGATCGCCGACATATCGCCTCCCTGACCTCGCGATAATCAAGAGCCGATCGCCTGTTGTCACGGTAGAAAGTCGAGGACGCGCGTGTCGGAAAATGTTGTAGAGGTTGAACTAAGCCTGCTCTGCATCAAGCTCCCGGCTTGAGGCGCAATATGGCCCACCCCGGTATCGATAAAGGTACCTTAGGTACCTCAGGTACCTAGCGTTAGGGACCTAGCCGGTTTGAGCGCCCAGAGGATACGTACCAGTCAGCCCAACATCCATCAAATCAACCCAGAGAAGCATCAACAGGCGGGCATGGGTGACATATGAACCAACAAGAAAGCCGAGAGGCAAGCGAAAATATGAAGAATCCTGCAAAAGACTATATGGAAATAACCAGGTTCAGAACATGTATGGGTCTTGTTGTCTGTTGATGCTACAAATTCGCTGCTATGCTATTCCTTACGCCTACGTATTTCGCCAGCTTTGCCATCCTATGGATATCGTGAAGGTTCTCACTCTTGCGGCCATCAGGTTCCCGGTACAAAAAAAGGGAATGAAATACAATCAATCAATCAATCCCATACGCCATTGACAATCCCACAAGTACGCTCCTCAGATCAGGAGTTTGCGTCTCCTCAATCATCAGTCAAGTCAAAAACCTCTTTCCAATCGTCAAGTTTGGCGATCTTCCATTGCCGTGGCGGCATTGGTGTAGATTCTGCCTCCCGTTTAACACGCGCCGGCTCGCCCTGCTTCAACTATCTTCCAAGTTAGCCTAGATGTTATCGACTTATGCGTATCCGCGTCGTTCCCCTCAACGTAAGAGATTGAGCCTGCAGGTGTTGACAACTTCTTACCTGGATGTCGCGTAGTCTTTCCGTAGCAAGACGTCGAATCTCATCTTCTGTAAGATTGGAGAGTTCACTTTTCGCCAGAGGTGCTGGTTCTGGGGATGGCGATCGAGGGATGATCATAGAATGCTGCAAGGCTTCTGTGTTTCCTGTCAGCTCTTTTTCTGTTTCATACGCTTCTCTGCTGTGACCCAATGACATACCATGAGAACGGTAGTGAAAAAAAAACGTTCCCAGATCCCCCCGAAGACCCAATTTGGCTATTCGTGCCTCCGGCTGCCTATCGCTCACCACTAGGCTGCAGTCTATCGGCAGGGCATCTTCGCTAAGTTATCAAGTGAAGCCTACGATGTTCCATGGCTTAGCTCTCTCCCCTTCATAGCCTTCTCTGCAAGCTCAAAGTTCTCGTCTTTCGGGGGAAACCTCCAAGTCCAAGCGCGATCGCCAGCGGGTACGGCGTCTTGGATGAGGACCTTGATTGAGCCCAAGGCTTTGGCACGCTTGGCGTCGATATAATCTTGTCACCGGCTGAAGTTTCGGCTACGTCTCGTTAGCTAGGGACTCTCTTCCATGTGCGTGGATAGTCGGCGTACTCCTCGTGACTGGGGAAAAGATGAACTTCTTAAAAGCGGGCGGTCCTTTTTCTTCCGCAAACCCCTTGGTATCCGATAGCACCATAGTCAACCCCTTCTTGCCCACATGAGCTACTTGCGTACACCTACTAGTCATCCAGGCTCCGTCTATGTAAACATTGGCCGACATAGGGAGATGGGGAAAGATAAAGGGAAATTTAGAAGTCACTGTGACTTCGATACTGTATTCTGCGCCTGTCTTGCATTCGATGTAACAGTGAGTTGCTGGCAGCTGAGCGTGGGTTGTGCCAAGATCGTCTTGGGGCGGGTATTCAGTCGCGACTTTACCTGCGATTCTCACCGAAACAGAAACGCCGGGAAGATCAGGCAAAACCGCCATGTTGTCGAGTACGGAAATACAAATCAGAAGACTTGGCGTGGTTTATGAAGGAGATATTTCGGGGTGAGAGGAAACGAAGTTGGAGTGAAACGCCAAGTTTTACGAATAGGTAGTGGGACTCAGAGCGTGAATCACTAGGTAGGCATATGGTCCAGTAAGGGAAGCTGCCGGTATTGGCACATGCTCCCGCTCCTTCCTTGGGCTACCTACCTATTCACAGAAGAGTTGTAGCAACGTCATTGGCTGACCAGGCATTTGAACGAGTCAAATAGCAGAATACCTCACGAGTTCTGCGATTCCAAACACCGCAAGACTACCGTTTACCGTCGGCGACAACCATTCCGAAGGTCTTTGCGAGAGACCTAGATGGTACTCGAACTACACGAAAACCAGGGGAGGCGACGCAAGGGCGGAGAGATACACAGCGCCGCGAGGTGACCAAGAGAGATTTTCACCTCCTTCACAAACTCGGGCGAGGCACGAGCTGGTCCTGTGGAGACAGAACACTTGGAAAACCTTGAGCACGATGTCATCAAGTCTCAACACATGGCAAGCGACGCCGATTACGAGCACAAAACAAATGTGGACACTACAATGGGATGGCACAAGCAGGAGAACGAGACCCGATCAACAACGAAAAGGACATCCCAACTGGACCCTGTGGACCAGCCAAGGTAAAGAATCCGGGCCAATCATCCAGCCGTTCAAGACGGGACCAAGCAGCTATACCACTTGGTGAGCAATCGGATAGCACCGCTATCCTCGTTGGTGAATCTCCCCCCTTTAACGGTTACTGGCATGTCGGGAAGAATTTTGAGTGCTATATTCTTTGGATCTCAGCTTATGCCTGTACCGTAGTTCATTGACAGCCTGTGCGCTCTGGTGTGCACTTGGTTGCATCAGACCACTTTCGGGAGCCAAATCAAACCTCTCAGGGCCGATGGGATGCACGACTCTTCGGATACTAGGAAGCCTAAGAAAGCCTAGGTATAGCCTTAGTTCTAAGGGGTATCGGGCTCGTTCGTCTGGGGCGCCCCGAACTCGGTAAAGTACTGTCTATATCTCCTAACGACAATAACTAGTGTAGTAGATATTCGGATAACGCCTATACTTACGGTAACCGACAGAAATAACCGCCTGCTTCTTCATCCTGGTGACGGAAGTCAACTTGAGGAGCAGCATATCTGTGTTAACACCAAATCTTTTAGTCTAGAGGATGTATCAGTTATGGATGACACGTTACCGTCTTCGGTCCCTATTTTCCATTTCCATCACGTTATCACCGAGCACAGTACCAGGCAGAACGACGGGCTAGTCACGTGCCAGATCAGGCGGGGGTGATGGAGGACAGGAAGGCGATGGTGAAGGCGGAGGCGATGGTGAAGATACTGGAGAATGTGGCTGTACCTCAGGGGCCGTGTTGTAGCTGGGGGTTTCTGAATTCGGGGTATTTGACATGTTGTAGTGGTGTGATACTATAGCTGTTGGCATTAGCATATCTTCCGTAGGGACAGGTGTTTATATTACTTACCTCCTGATTGTTTAATCAATGTCAAAGATGACAAAGAACAGGGTGGTTGTAGAATGATGATGGTGCCGAAGACAAAAGGTCCTTATTTGACAGCACCTGGCATGCTGGTTCTCAGGAGGAAAGGAGGCACAAACTTGGATCTTTCTGCGTGAGACTTGAGGTATCGGCATTTGCTGCGCTTCTGAGGCGACAGCCACGTCCAAATGGCGTGGGAGTCTGGGCTTAACAACCTGGGGTCAGAGAGGCTGAGAATCTGGGGAGAAGTCAAAGTCTGGGGAGACGGGCCTGGGGCAGAGATTCCGGGGACGACCGTGCTCAGTCAGGTTAAGGGCAGAACGTCTGGGACGAGAATCCGGGGCAAAGGGGCTCCTCGTATGTTCCGAAGATTGCCGTTATGAGTCGTGGCTGAAGGACACAAACATCAGTCCATTCGAGTTATTTAAGAAGCATGGGCCACTCAGCCGCCGTTGGGTCGGCGCGGCCAACAGAGCGTGGTCGAGCGGTCCGCCCATGTGGCAGCCAGCCAACCCGTCGTGTCATGATGTTCATGGCAGCGGAAGTCTGGGGTCAGATCTGCCTATCTAACACGGTGCCTATCCTCACACCCACGTCGGCCCCTGAGCCAGGCAGTCCAGTCCCCTAAGGTCGGGAATGAGGAGAAAATTGCGGCCCCGGATGTGTGGGGTATGCAATCTAGGCGTACGTACGAGTGTGATCTGGCGGGGTAGAAACATGGAGTCACGGACCCGTAGATGCTGCAGTGTCGAGATATCTATGTATGTACGTATCATACAGACGAGGCTTCGCTCTCCGTCAAATTGGGGTTGGAAGGGTCTCCAATCTCAACAACTGCGGCTCTCACGACTTCGTGGAGAGCGCATGATCAGCTTTTCCATGCAACCGCTCCACAGAGGAGCGAGTAAGTTTGATGTTTGTGGGTTTGCGGCTCTCGAAGAAGGGGATCCATGTTTGGATGTTGGAGATGCCCAGTCGTTGGTGTTTATCAAGACGAGATGGAACCTGGGGGCCACTAAGCCTTGACACATGGACCAAGGATGATGAAATCCGGAGCATGGGTCGTTGGCATGAGCCGCGATGGTCACGATGGAGGCAAGGCGTATCATTCAAGGTCATTCTTTCATGGTGGTTGCTGGCTGTAACAGGAAACAGAGGAAACAGGGCGCTTGGGGAAGAGCGTGTGTGTGTGGGTCCGAACCCCCGCCGCCCCCGCCTTTGCCGGCGAGGCGGAGACGGAGACGCAGCGGAGCCGCAATCGCCCAGCGAGTCTGCGGGTCCGCGACAAGCTTCAGCCAGTCCCCAGCTGTCGGTCTTAGGGAAGCTCAAGGAAAAGTCACGGGGCTTGCAGAAAGGTCGCATGCTAGAGTGAATTAGGGAGGGTATTGCGGACTAGGAGGGCCAGGATGAACGGCTCCCCAGCAATTGGAGACTTGGTGGACGAGCCAGTCATGGCATGGCAAAAGGTGCTTGGCTTGTCGCTCATCGTCAAGACGACGAGGGTCTTTTTCTTCTTCTATGTGCGGGGTTAGATGCTCGCTCCCCTTTACGCCGAGGGAACATTTCGACACCCCCACCGGTCTCCCAGCAACCAGCTACGTACTTGATTCGAATATTCCAGTCTGTTCAGCGAGTGGAGGGACTTCTTCGCAGTGGGGGTGCCGAAAGGAACGAGACCTGCCTCATTCAAGCCAGGAACAACGAGGAACCACATCCCGCAGCATCTCTGTGCGTGGTGTAGATGAGGTTAACCTGGATCTGGGGAGCGTCAAAGCACAGCCCACCGTGTGCGCGGCTCCTTAGTCCCCAAGTTAGTGTCGGCAGCGTAGCCATCAAACAACCTTAGAGGGTCGTTTAGATCAACGACGTCAAGGTGGGGTGGGTGACACTACGCGCTACGGCAGAGCGCAACTTTCAGACTGCATGGCCTTAAGACTTCTGATAGTGGCCAGGCCCCTTCTTCCTAAACCTTCGTGTTCTTAGAGAAGGCCAAGTCATAAGTCAGTCAGGAATCCTATCATAATAATCAAAGGCATAATAATCAAAGGCTTATAGTAGTGTTAAGGTCTCGTCTTAAACTTAGATAGTGTTAGAGAAACTATGGCATCAGTGGCCAGAGTACTCCGTTTTCCCGGGTTGCTTGTCCCACTAGCCAGGACAGGCAATGAGGGGAGCAGAAAGGGTGGTCATGACAACCAATGCACCATTTAGGGACTACGGGGTCCTGGTAACGTAATTGCTCTTCTCACATGCGGCGGCTGCGGCTTCAGCGACGTGAAAGACGCGGGTCCGTAGATGGAGGCAGGCTACTAGGAAGGGAAACTTGTGAGGATGTCTGAGAGAATTGGAAAGGGTTCAAAGCAGTGGCCATTTTAGGCAGGGGTCGGCTGATCTGCCCCAGGTTGACCAGGGCTGTACTCCGTAGAGAGTCAAAGCGGTACGTAGGGGGCGTAGCCATGCGGGAGCCATGCGGGATGGGGAAGATGGGCTTCAAGGTGAGGGATATGGATGGATGGATGGAATGTATGCAGAGACCGTACGTCTAGGGGCGCACTTGGTGCTTAGAGGCGCAATGATGAGAGATTCGCCTTCAGTCCGAACCGCATCTCATTCGGAGATGCGCGACTAAACGAGATGATTAGATGAGGATCCATCTTGAATGGGTTGGTGAAGGTTGAGTAGATCTGTACCGAGGAAATAGCGAGTTGTGACGCAGCTGATCTCTAACAAATACTGATTTATTATTACTCTACACACAGCTACAGTACTCCGTAGATCCGTTATGACAAACTTCTCCGAGTGTTCGGTAATCAAAGCTACGGGTCTCCAGTTTCTGGACATTGATGTGCGGGTTTCAGTCCCAACCTGGTCTCGTCCAAATGCGGCCTTGTAGACATCCATGTCCCTTGGATCGGCTCCGGGGCTCTGCATGCACTGACAGACTGATTTGTCAGGGCCCTCGCAGTCAGGGCGCAACGGGAGAGAGGATCGCAGTGGAAAAAGGTAAAGCCAACTCCACCAGATCCTCTCACTCCTGACACATGGTTTGAGGTCCTTGCAAGGAAAGCTTGGACGTTTCCCTCTTATCCCGCCGGCAAATTTCTTTTTAGCAGCGCTTCTGGTCCCCTCCCCCTCCCCTCCGTCAAAGTGTTTCTGTCTGATTGGCCATCGGTTGCGGGGAAGCTTGATGGCCGGTGGTGGCGGCATACCTGGTCCGCTCCGTGCCGGCTATTGTGATTCGCGGAGCCGTCCACTTTGGCGGGGGAGACAGAGAGCCGGAGAAGCAGAATGCAGCATCCAAGACAGTAGCAGTACAGTAGCAGGATTCGTGCTTGAAGAGCTGGTAGGTAGAATCAGTAGCAGTAGTGGTAGTTGAGTGAGAAACACCGTACACACACCATGGCCCGTATTGTTTGAGCCTCTGCGGCTTATGTTGAGCGACTTGGAAACTGGGGTTCCGCTGGAGGTTCCGGCGGAGGGGAGAGGCTTGCCCTTGAGCCGCTCCGAAAGGTACACTGGGAATGGAGAATCCCTGGCCCATTTCCCCTCTGCCCTTTGGTTAGACTGCGCAGCGAACGTTAACAAGACAACTTACGTGACGTTTCGAGTACTAACCGTCCGTGCCAGGCATGCGCTCAATGGCCATCAAAGCCAATGGCTATCAAGGCCCTGTCGTTGCACTCGCAGCCCACCACTGCCACTACAGTACTGTACTCCGCAAAGGACCTCGGCGCTCCATCGTACGGCGGCACGGGTGGGGCGAACGGGGGTTTGCTAGCCTACTGAGGTACCGTCCGCCGCAATGAGACCGGTCGGTATCCGTACGTACGTACTCCGTAAAAAGATCCATGCTTGCTTGGGAGGCGGGGCTGTTGCGGGGAAAGTTGGCGTCACTCTTCGGAGCTTCACCCCCTCCACCGAGCGCATGAAGGTGCAGCAGCACCAAAGGTTGCACACCCCCATCCCCCATTC
>JAAVUK010000126.1:0-21274 GCA_014899095.1 Fusarium buxicola | reverse complement strand
GTTATAAGGTAACTTGAGATAGTAGTGAAGGTGGTAAATTGGTGGCTAACTAAGGGGGGTGGCCGACTAATGGGGTGGGGCTCTTATAGCGTGTCAAGCTGGGCAAAAGTCCTTAATATGGGAATCATATGTAAAAGTTCTAGATCTATCGTGGTATCTACTCCATCTGCTTTAACTCGGCTGCTTCCGCAAAGTCCGCCTGCGTCTTGCTCCTCACCTCGTCAACAGTAACGCCCGGGGCAAGCTCCGTCAGCGTCATAGTACCCTGCTCTCGATCGACCTCAAACACACACTGTCGGGGTTAGCTTGATCGCACAATGAAGAGGATGCGCTTACGAGGTCGGTAATGATAGTGCTCACAACGCGCGCGCCGGTCAAAGGCAGGGTGCACTGCTGTACGATCTTGGACGAGCCATCCTTGGCGCAGTGCTCTGTCGCGACGACAATCTTGGTGTTGTCGGGGTTGGCCACCAAGTCCATAGCGCCGCCCATGCCTTTGAAGACCTTGCCAGGGATTATGTAATTTGCCAGATCGCCGACTGCGCTAACTTGGAGGGCCTGGGACTGTCAGCAATTGAAGCCATCGCACAGCGTGTAACTTACTCCGAGGATTGATACATCGATATGCCCACCACGAATCATGCCAAAAGAATCGGCAGAGTCAAAACACGAGGCGCCAGGAATCAGCGTGATAGTCTCCTTGCCAGCGTTGACGATATCACTAATTGGTCAGCGGGATTCTCAGACGACAGAACTCGGACAGGATGAGGCAACTTACGGGTCGACCTCGTCCTTGGTAGGGTAAGGACCCATGCCGAGCACGCCATTCTCAGAGTGCACTATTACTCCTGAATTAGGAGGCAGAAAAGAAACCGACAGCGTTGGAATGCCGACTCCCAGGTTGACGTAGTATCCCTGCTTCAACTCCTTTGCGGCTCGTCTTGCGATTCGGTTTCGTCGCTCTTGAGCTTTGCTTGTCGCCTTTGGTGGGCCTGACTCTCCTTCTCTCGTCTTTAACACTTCAATGTTCTTCTCCGCGGTAGAGGGAACAATTCGATCGACAAAGATTCCGGGGAGATCGACATCGTTGGGATCGATTGCACCGACTTGGACGATATTCTCGGCCTCGACAATGGTGACCTTTGCAGCCTTGGCCATGATCGGTCCAAATGCCTTGGTGGCGTATCTAACCAGTCAGCTTACACAAGTAACAGAGATGACAGAGACAAGCCCCACCTGAACACACAGTTTCCCTCCTTGTCTACCTTCCAAGCCCTCAGAATCGCAACGTCGCCTGTAAGAGCCGTCTCCATGAGAAACGTCCGGCCATTGAACTCGCGAGTCTCCCTCTTCCGGCCGGCCTCGACAACAGCGCCCGACTTGTCCAATCGCACTGGGATCTCTCCCTCTTGCACCAGAGTATCTGCCTTTGTTAGCTTTATCCGAACCGGTCGGCGGAGGACATACGGGCTGCGGTTGGTGTAAAGAATGCGGGAATGCCGGCTCCACCAGCTCGGATGCGCTCTGCCAGAGTGCCCTGTGGACATAATTCGATCGCCAATTCTCCAGTCAGGTATTTCTTTTCCAGTACTTTATTGTTGCCGAGATATGATAGAATAAGCCGATCGACCTGGCCCGCGCTTGTAAGGATTGCCAGACCACCCTTGCCTTCTTGTCCGGCGTTGTTCGACACGGCTGTGAGTGAATGGAGTGAATCGCGACCTCGTCGGTTTAGAGCGGCGATGATTGTGTCTGTCCCGTCAGCGCCAGCCAAGCTTGGGACCAGATGGCATACCTGCAACACCACACAGTCCAAATCCTGAGCTCAAGACGGTTGATCCGCTCTTCACATCCGCCACTGCAGCATCCGCACTGTCAAATACCTTTGAGTGTCCTCGGCTGGAGGCCACTCTTGTTGAGCTGAATTGGCGTGGTCGCGCTCGGGCTGTGAAACTGCTCCCCCATGTCAAAGCCCTCGCCGGGAGACACCGGCTGTGAACTTGGTGCAGCAATTTCGACATGGCTACTTTATTGTTTCCGGCTGAGGTTCAGCATGAGGCCCTCATGAATTGACGAGAGCTCATGATGGTTAAAAGAGAGACTCGGTAGCAATTGTAGCTCCGAGGTTGACGGGCGATCGGCCGAAAAAGTAGCCCCGACATGCACGTCATTTCGGGGGGAGAAAATAGCCCCGACTGCAGCATTCCCGGCTGGCGTCTACTGGCCCGGCCGGCGTCTACTGGCCCGAGCCATTCGGCCGATTGTTGGAGTCTGAATTCGAGCCGCGGTTCTAGTCAGGTACCGAAATGGAGTAGGCTTTAAGCAGGACGCAGGTCTGTCTGCACTCGACTTGTATGCTTGTACGCTTTACCGTACCACTATGAATTGTTACTCAGCTACCAGCTCTGTGTGTTAGGAATCGCATGATAATTGAGGTACAATAGAGTAATAATGTATTAGGTATAATCTAGGCGCAATGCAATCGCTGTTACTGGCTCAACGACAGCAAGTTAGGAACTGTGCGGCTTGTGAATAAACACGTTCGACTCCCAACCATCAATGTCGTCGACAATGGTTTCGCGAACAAGCTCGTAGTTGCCAATCTTGGGCAGAATGACGGCCCAGACCAGCCAGTAAATGCCACCAGCAACGAGGATGGCGATGCCGACAACACAGTGGATGTAGTAGGGCAGTTCCTCGTAAACATTCTGGTCGCCCGTCGGAGGGACAAAAGGAGCGATGACAAGATAGATGTTGCTGAGCATGAAAAAGACGGCAACGGGAAGGGTGGCCTTGATCGGGGGATTCCAGTTGTACTTGGAGCGGTTGAGGTAGAGGTGGACGAGACCGCCAGCCACAAAGGTGTTGACGATGGCGAGGGGATAAGAGATGAGGCTGAACAAAGGTTAGGTCAGGGGTCAGCAAGTTCAGAGGAAATACATACTTGAGAATAAAGTTGTAAGCATCACCAGGAGGAGGCGCGAGGATGACAATAACGCAGATGAGCCAGTGCTCGAAAAGGCCAGCCAGAGGAGCGTTGAAAGGTCGGTTGCTGGCCCAGAGCCGAGAAAATGGCAGAATACCCTCGCGACCAAGCTCCTGGACAAGACGACCCTGGGAGAAGATGACACTGAGGACATTGCCAAAGGCGGACAGGGCGACGAACACGGACAGGGCGCGCTCGGCCGAACTGCCCATGACGTTGCGGAAGAGGGAGGCAGCCACAAGACGCTTGGAGGCAAGAATCTCGGCCTTGGGAACAGCAGCAAAGTAGGCAATGTTGACCAGCATGTAGAGGACCGAGACGGAGATGATGGCAGCGGGAGCGGCAATCTTGAGGGTGCGCTCGGGGTTCCTGGTCTCGCTCAGGGCGTAGTTGGCGTTGCTGTAACCGACGAAACTCCAGATGACATTGTAAAGGGCCATGACAACACCGTAGGCGCTTCCGGTGGTACCCTCAAAGGCATTGGTGAAGTTGTCGGGCTTCTCGTCGATCTTGAGGTGGCCTCCGAGAGCGACAAAGCCAGCGATGACGATGATGAAGACAATGATGAGCTTGATGATGCCGAGCAGGTTTTGCAGACGAAGACCCCATCTGAGAGCGGTGCCGTGGATGATAAAGGCCGTGGTAATACAAGCCAGACCGATGCCGCGCTGGTTCCAGCGATCGACCTCCTTGTTGGCAGCGTGGAGGATGTACTCGCCAAAGACGACCGAGTTGCCGGAAGCCCAGCCCATGAGGATGACATAGGAAGCGTACATGCCAGTGACCAGGAACTTGGGCTTGCGGTAGATGAACTCGAGGTAGTTCTTTTCACCACCGTTCTTGGGAATACCGGTCCCCCATTCAAGATAGACGGCAGTGCCAGCCGCGGCGATGATGGCGCCGACAAGCCACATTATGAGAGAGAGGCCGACACTGCCAGTGAGGCCGAGAATCGAGGAGGGAGTGGCAAAGATGCCGGTACCAATGACGCGGTTGAAGATGAGCATGGACGCGCTGAGGACACCGATCTGACGCTTGTTATCAGAGGCAATCTTGAGGCGGCCTGACAATGTTAGTGAGTGCTGAATAATGGGCTGCTGCGTACGCACCGCCTTCAGTGTCGGTATCACCAGTAAAGTTGGCATCGTGCTTGGTGTCTTGGTCCACCGGACCCTTGAGATCCTCGTGGCTCATGGTGAATCAGAGTGAATGACTAGATCAGAATGCCTCCAGGCGAGATCGACTGAAGAGAAACTACAGCGAGGGACACTCTGACCTTTAAAACAATAAAAGATTGGCAGCGTGGGAGGCAAAACCCAAAGAGCCCCATCTTAGAGGCCCACAACGACCGAGTACCAAGAGGTAATTTACCCCCTGGAGCCTCAGCGGAGCCTCACACCGGTGTCAAGGTCTAGAAACAAGCCAGAAGGACAGGCCCGAGCCGAGACTAACACCCAAGGCATCGTGCAGTCGTTGGGGCGGTTCGCAGAAGCGCCTGGCGATCCACGGTAACCCGCGGCTTACCCCTGTAGAATTTTACAGAGGCTTATGCTCTGGTGTCAGAAAATGCTTCAGAAACAGGCGCGGCACCGGAACATGGGCAGCCAATGTGTCATGGTTTCTTCTCTTTGGAACGACTCGAGCTTTTTTTGGGGCCATTTAGAGTGACTAGGCCGATGACGCGATCTGATGTGATCGCAGGTGTCCCTGGTTCTGACCAATAAGAGACGACCCTTATGCAGAATCCATCCTCCCTTGACTTCATCTCCTGGACTCCCCGGGCGTCGACCGGCTTTGAGACCCGGCCTCGCGGGATGGACGATATCGCTGCTCTCAGCATCAATATTGAGGCTCATGGCTGGTCGCTCTTTGATCACCTTCCGTATTCGACTCATGTGGACTCCGGCTGCATCCCGTTGTCCCCATCTCCTGTTTGACCCTCCGTTCCACCAGCTTCCAACGATCGAGTCTGACGATTCAGCCGGGGCTTTCAACTTCAGGCCACGACAAGACATGAACACCGTGGTGTGATCGAGGTGAGATGTGAGGTACTCAGGTGACATGCAACTCTAATTCTCATAAGCACTCGATTTACCCGGAGGCACCGTTGGATCATGGTCTTCTCACCACCCTGCTGCGCAGCAAGACCCGGCCCAGCTCAGCCGGAGTCTCCGTATAGATCACCGCGGCTCAAGTGTCCAGACCAGACATCCGGGACACGCAGTACTTGATACGGTACTTGTTCCGTCTGTAAGGCCGAACTCCCCGAGATACCGTTGCATGCACTCTATTCAGGTACTGCTTATTGCCACAAATATCATATCAGAAACACGGGTGACTGAAATATCGAATACGAATCAACTGAATTCGCCATGCTCGCCTCAAGGCACGTCAATCTGGCGATGCAGCCATGCACCCTTTTGATCTCTCACCTGCCTCTTCACACCTAGCTGGATGGCGCATTTGCAAAAGTTCAAGAGACAAACATCTTGCTCAGAAGATTTCCTTGGCCTCCCACGCTTGAAGAAGCTATTGGTCCTGCCCCCTCGAGGCTAGTTCATTGTTGGGTGCTGGCCGATGACGTGCCCGGAGCCGTGGCCCAGACCCTGGACGATGCATTTCCACCAACAGTCGATGTGATTATAGCCACATCCACACGATCCGGAGTGGTCACTGGATTCTATTCCTTGCATCGCTTCAGTGCGCTTTCCCTCGGCCCTGCCAGGCATGTGATGCTTGATGTGGTGTTGAGAATTTCAATAGCTCAGGCCTCTTTGGGAAGCGATCATGAAAGACCGACGGCGTTAAACTCTTTCACAAGCCGTTGGCCAAGGTAATGAATGCTGATAGGTTAATATAGATGTTTGCAATTCAGCCACTAGATGGAGTCATCCTACAACTCAAGTGATGACTCTGATGACTGATTTGTAGTCACGAGCTCCAGGGTAAACATTGACGAGATGCAATTCTACAGCCATCATTACATCTCAAGATGCCAAGTCCATTAGCAATCTCGACACCACTGTGCAACAGAGCGGCTGTGGCGTTAGCTTGAAAGCTGCTGTTGGCTTTTTGGTGTTGAGCTAGAATGACCTGCCCGTTGCTAAGCTTGACAGCGTTTAAGCATAACGACTTGGTCCGGAGTGGGTTTGGATAGGTACGTGCTGCATTGATAAGTCTAGTAGTACCGAGCTCTCCGAAGCCATCGACTCCATGTTCGGTGGTACAAAGACTCGGCTATCTGCATCGCCGCCTTGGAAGATGTGACGTTCGAATCTGACGGGACTTTACCAGCTTTGACACGAGCCGCTGGTTCACTCGAGGTTGGACCCTGCAAGAATTGGTAGCACTACGTTATCTATTGCTCTACGATTAATTCTGGAATTTCTTGGCTTCGTTAGGCAGAATCTCGGAGAGGTCCGCTAGCATTACGGGCATTCAAGAAAAGTCATTGAGACGGTACCATGCGCGTAGCGTCCACATGAGTCCAAATGAATTGGAAACTGAAGTGCTTCTTATTCCTGGCCAGATCACGATCCACAGGAGGTTCATCAAGGAAACCGGAACAACTGAGACAATTCCACTTTCTGTGGCTGTACTAGCTTGCCATGCTGACAGAGATGTCCTCAAACGGCCAGCAATTCTCTTGGCTGTCAACGAGTCTCATAATCCTAGAGCTCATGTTTCTTACCGGGACTTACTCCTATAACTGTCACTCCAACTTTGAACTCTTAGGCCGAGATTAATGGCGGGTGCACTTATGGTATCCGTGGGACAGGTCGTTTCTCGAAGATTTATGATATTCCAGGATCGTATTACACGCATTGGCAACCAACCTGGTAAGTGTGAAGCTTCAGGGAGATAACGGAGCTTGCGCTCTATATATCCAGTTGAGGGCCAAACCAATGAGAAGACGGGTAATGTAGTATACACGATGTGAGCAACATGAGTAGAGTGGGGATATTCTACCGAACCATGATTCAGTTGTGTCTGTATCAGAGGCCTCAGAAGTGACGATATCCAGTATGTATCCAGCACCCAGCCACTATATCCCCTGTAATCCGTTTGATGGAGCGGAGGCCTGTGTGGCTGAAGCTCCCTGCTCACTGTGGCAGCTCCCTGTTAGCTCCCTGTTCTGAGGCAGCTCTCACTGTGGCGTGGCCTGTACTACCAGCCTCTCATTAAGCCAAACGCGTCGCATGGCGGCGCGCCCGCGTCCAACTTGCGACCGTCACCAACACTCAGTGACGCAATAAGCAATCGAAACAGGGCTTCCACCTTCTGGGGCTGCATCGCCTGATTATTTTCAGTCTCATCTTTATCTGAGCGCGAAAAGAGCCGAGAAGCGAAAGCAATCGGCCCCGGCGGTCTCTCGCGATGCTTCCACCGCAAGCAGGTACCGCACCACCTCACTCTCGGCGCAAACGGCGCAGTTCCCTTCTCATCATCGCGCACTCGAGCACGACATCGGACTGACTCGTCTGCAGATCCTTACGACGTTCCCGCTTCGCCGCTGAGAGCTAGAGACAGAGCAATGGCTGCGGACACGGGTACTCCCAAGGACGGTACTCCCACCAAGGACGGTACTCCCACCAAGGACGGTACTCCCACCAAGGACGGCGACGTCGTCACGGCTCGCGACAAGGCTGTCGATGGCCACAAAGCCTCGCCTGCACCCAGAACCGGAACCCCCAAGATCGACACCCCCAAGACTGCAACCCCCAAGGCAACTCCCGCCAGAGACGTCGAAGCCGATCGTGCCACCCCCGCCACCGCCGAACGGGCCGAGCCCAAGAGCGTTGAGAAGCGAAACGGCGAGAAGCATGCTCAGGCAAACGGAGACGTCGCACCCGCCGCGCCGAACCTGGGTTTCAGAGACAATGTCGAGATCGACGACTTCATCGCCCATCGCGTCGACGAAGACAACGCCACCGTCGATATCCAGGTCAAGTGGGAGGGTGGTGAGGCCAGCTGGGAAACAGAATGGAGCTTGCAGGAGCAGGTTCCGACCCTTGTCTTCAAGTACTGGGACAAGCTCGACGGCCGCGAGGCTGCAACCGGCCTGGACGTCTACCACGTCTTCAAGATCATCAAGCGCACCAGCCTTCCCGGCAAGACCAAGAACCCTCAGTACATGTACCAAGTACAGTGGGTTGGTTACCGTCGGACCGAGTCCACGTGGGAGCACGAGTCCAAGCTCCAGGAGATTGCCCCGGGCGAGCTGGAGAAGTTTGAGGCCAAGGTGTTGACGACCAGTGCTGCTGGAGGCAGTGCTGCTGGAGGTCAGAAGCGGAAGACCACCCGTGGTCCAGGACGACCACGCAAGAAGCCGAGAGTTGACGAGGACTGAGTGGCACCTGACGTGGAGATGGAGTCACGGAGCAGCACGTCTGGGGAGGCGACACATCCTGACGAACTGAATATGTTTTGGGACAGGTGCAACCATTTGACGCATTGGATGCGCCATGATTGTTGAGCGTGCATCTCGAGCCATGGTGGGCCATGTTTACGCGATCTCAATGTAACTACACCTGCGTATGAAAGAAAGGGATACGATGTGCTTCGGGCATGATGTGCTTAGGGCATGATGTGCTTAGGGCATGATGTGCTTAGGGCATGATGTGCTCAGGGCAATGGGTGTCCTTGTTTATTAGACTACGTTATTGATGATGGCATCATTCTGAACTTTGAGGCTTCTGCTCTTCCGTGATGCAGTGCTCGGAGCTGCGTCGCAGAGCCCAAGGGTGAGTGCGCTTGAGCAATGTCCCAGGCCTGAGGCATATCCTCAACCTAGTTCTCAGTGGCGCTTAGCTCAGGACTCACGAGGTCGTCTTCGTCCTTGTCCTTTGCCTTCATCAAAGGCCAGTGACCGTGATCCTCCTTGTAAGTCATGGCCGAGAACTGTCCAATGACAACAACCCAGTACAGGTTGTACGCGAGAACGGATCCATACGTGGCCGAGTTGTTCCAGCCCAGAACAGCGTTGAAGATTGCCCAAGCTCCTCCACCGTTGAGTTGAGGGTTGCAGCACTGCGACGTCAGTCAACGTCTCTGACCTGGATGGAAGACTTACGTTGACGTGCCAAATACTCCGGTCGATGTCGTATGACCCAGGTCCGTCTCCCAGCTCAGCTGCATCGCCGCCGACCACCTTGTTCCACTGCTGCTGCTCAAAGAGCCAGATGGCGCGGGAGAATAGACCCGCAGCGACGAGGTAGAGGAGGCAGGTCGAGGCCACAAGGAAGACCTGCAGCTTTGCCGATGAACCGCCCCTACCAGAGTTAGACATGTACGAGCACGTCGATGAGGGCCTCACCTGTAGAGAGCATATCCCACGAGACCTCCAGACAACAATCCCGAAACGACTGGGAGTGGCACGGCAGACGCGGGCGCAGAGAATGACACGCCCGCCACAAACACGATACCCTCGATACCCTCACGAAGCACCGTGATAAACGGCAGCATAAACATGACATACTTCTCAAAGAAGTGGACGAGCCACGCCCGTTTCCCAGGCGCTGCCACGGGCGCCTCAATCGCCTTGGCCAGCTTTGCTCGCCACTTCTCCTCCATCTTGCCCACGCGCAGCAGCGCACCGCCCATGATGGTGATGACGATGGCCGAGATGAGGGAAAAGACACCTTCATAGTAGTACTCATGGTCTGCCCAAGCGTCGGTGCCGAGGATGTAAAAGATGCCGATGATTACGCCCGAACCCACGAGGCAGAGGGCAAACCCAGAGGCGGTTCCAAGCCAGACCTGGCAATCAGCACAGTCCAGACTCTGGACGAGAGACGTACCTGTGTGCGCAGAGCCTTGTAGAGGTTTGCGTCGCGCTGAGAGCCATCGAGAGTCTGCTTGAGAAATGCCAGCAGGACTGAGACGATGATGGCTGTTTCGAGCGTCTCTCGAAAGACGACGACATAAACGGGCACCGAAAAGAGCTCGAGCATCCTGACTTGTTGCTCTACGATGGTTTGCACTCACGATCAAGTCAAAATCACCCCTCAGACGATCAGATAATCTTCAATGATCAAGAGGGTCCACGCCAAGCTTTGCGTTAAAAATTGCCTCGGCCTAAGGGTCACAAGATGCCCACTTAGTGTGAGACGTCGAATCACGGCTGGAGCCGGAGCCTTGGGAGACATGGATCAGCCTTGTCGCAAGAAAACTCTGCCTCATGAACTGACAGTGAAATAACCCCTCAAGGCTCGATGGATGAGCTGTTGTCTGGTTGATTGAGAGTCAAGTCTGAGAGTTAGCTCTAAACTAACAGCTACGCGCGACAATTGGTGCACGCGATAGCCGATCAACTCGTGGCGTCTTCCAGGACCCTCACAGTCGTGACGACCCTGCATCCGAAGTCGGGATTATCAGATTGATAAGATCCCTGTACGAACGTTGTGCACGGTCCCGAAGATCGTGTGAGGCCATCTCCGACTCTTCCACATCAGGGACTCCCACGTCAGGGACTCCCACATCAGAGACTCTTGCTCAGCAACGGCCAAGATGCAAAGACTTGGCTGGGCTCTGGCGATGCCATGGGCGTCTCTCGCTGCCACGGTATCCTACGACTTTACCATCGAATGGGTCAGGGCGAACCCCGATGGTGCGTTTGAGCGCCCGACGATCGGCATCAACGGACAATGGCCGATCCCACGCATCGAGGCCAACGTTGGAGATACCATCTTGGTGAATGCTCAAAACAACCTGGGCAACCAAACGACGTCGCTTCATTTCCATGGACTCTTCATGAACGGGTCCAGCCATATGGACGGTCCTTCGCAGGTCACTCAATGTCCTATCCCTGCCGGCTCATCATTTCTCTACAGCTTTACGGTATGTGTCTCTGCGATTTCTGTGCTTGACTGACGGTCGCAGATTACCCAACCAGGCACGTACTGGTATCACTCTCACACCGAGAGCCAGTATCCCGATGGTCTCCGTGGGCCTCTTGTCATTCACGACCCGGAGTCGCCTCTCAAGGGCAAGTATGACGAGGAACTCATCATGACCCTCTCGGACTGGTATCACGATGAGATGCAAGTCTTGATTCCCGAGTTCTTGAGAAAAGAGAACCCGACTGGTGCCGAGCCCGTCCCTCAAGCCGCCTTGATGAATGAGACCCAAGACCTCAAAGTGGCTGTTCAACCTGGCAAGACGTACTTTCTGCGGCTGATCAACCTCGGTGCTTTTGCTGGTCAATATTTCTGGATTGAGGGCCACAACCTGTCCGTCGTCGAGGTTGATGGCGCATACACCAAGCCGGCCGAAGCCAGCATGGTTTATCTATCTGCCGGTCAAAGATGCAGTGTCCTGGTCACCACAAAGGCGGATTCAAAGGGCAACTTTCCCATCGTGGCCAGCATGGATACTGTGAGTAAACCCATTCGTTTGTGACTTGGCTGACCGTGCAGGATCTCTTTGATGTGTTGCCTGATGACCTCGACTGGAACGTCACGGGTTGGCTTGTCTACGATGAAGCAAAGCCTCTACCAAAGCCTGCCCCCGTGGACGATTTCGACCCTCTTGATGACATGGATCTTGTGCCATATGACGAAATGCCACGGCTACCCGAGCCCAGCAAGCTTGTTGAGCTTCAAGTCATCATGGACAACCTCCGAGACGGCGCCAACTATGCCTTCTTCAACAACATCACGTACCGCGCTCCCAAGGTGCCCACTCTGTACACAGTCATGACCAGCGGCGACAAGGCGACAGACCCTCAAGTGTACGGTACCTACACCCACAGCTTCGTTTTGAAAAAGGACGAGATTGTCCAGATTGTCCTCAACAACAGAGACGACGGCCGCCATCCTTTTCACATCCACGGTCACCACTTTCAAGTGCTATACCGCAGTGAAGATGACGCGGGAGATTTCGAGGGTTCTGAAAAGGACTTTTCAAAGACTCCCGTGAGGAGGGATACAGTTGTTGTCAACGGCAATGGAAACGTGGTGCTCCGGTTCAAGGCTGATAACCCAGGTAGGACCGTACGGTGCACTGTGTTGCTCAAGATTGTAGCTGACTCGATAGGTGTCTGGCTGTTCCACTGTCACATTGAGTGGCATGTTACGTCCGGCCTCATCGCGACCTTTGTCGAGGCTCCTCTTGAGCTCCAGGCTTCTCTAAAGATTCCTCAGAATCATTTGGATGCGTGCAAGGCCAGAGACATCCCCACCGCCGGCAATGCTGCTGGCCATACTAAAGACCTGCTGGACCTCTCAGGCGAAAACGTTCCTCCTCCACGATTGCCAGAAGGGTACGTCATCACCTCACTGCCACGATCGCGTCTAATCCAAATAGATTCACCCTCAAGGGCATCCTCGCCTTTGCGTTCAGCACTCTGATGGGCATCATCGGCGTCTACGTCGTTGGCTCCTATGGTATGAGGACCCCGAGTAAGAAGAAGAGGACTGCTGAGAGAGAGCCCCTGCTGGCTTCTGACGAGGTCGGAGACGGGCCCGAGCCGACTGGACGTTCCGTACACGGCGAGAATGTCGTTCGGAGGTAATACTGCCTGGCAGGTTGATAGACTATTGCTTAATTCCATTAGAAATACACCTGCGCCATTTGATGGTATTGTGTGATGGAGGAAATGCCCTCGACTTGGGCCGTTGCGAATGTTGGATGAGGTGATGAACTATGGTCTTTCCTATTAAATGCACATTTATTATATCCAACCCGCTCCCAAACGCCCATACTCCGTCCTCCTCCTTGACCCATCACTTCTGCTTCGGCTCGGCAGCAGGGTACCTTGACACCTCTCTCAGATGATCAGGCGTACCGAGCCCCTCCATCTGACCTCCGCGCTCCTGGTGGGCGACCTTGCGACCGCAGTTCTTGCAGAAGTGGCTGATGTGGGGAAAACAGTGGCATGTGTACGGGAAGATGACCCCAAAGAGGGTCGAGAAGAAGAGGGTGGCGGCGAGTACGCTGGACAGTTAGATGCTGTGGTGGACGAGGTGCAGAATGCTTACTGTGTCATTGACGACGCCTCCCTCTTAACCCGGGTTTCTGCTCGCCGCTGGCAGAATGGACAATCGACCGTATCAGCCTGATTTCCCAACAGGTTCAGAGGCGTAACGGTTTGTGCGCCGGGGTACACCGGAGCTGGAGTGGGAGCAGGCGCCTGCCCTGGCACAGCCATCGACTCGTGTCCAGTGTATCCCATCTGTCCAGGTGTCATCTGCCCAGGTGTCATCTGCCCAGCGAACGCAGGATGCTGCAGAATCGGCGGGGACTGAGTCCCCTCTCTGTGGACGTCCATGTAACTGGCCGGCGGGGGAGAGACTGCGTCGGACGGGAGCTCGTAGTCGCTCCTCTGAGGGTCGGGGCTCGTCTGCTGCGGGTGCTCGTGGATGGTCTCGGGGACGACTTCGGGGAGGTTCTCGTCGTCGATCCTGCGGTCTCTGCAGGTGGTCAGCTTACGGGACGCGCAACGCCTTGAGGCTCGACGTACGGTATCGCAATCTTCTCGTCGGACCTGGGAGCCTCCACGGGGTTGGGGGTGTAGGATGGTGGAGAGACGGTTCCTGGGTGCTGCAGAGGAGTTGACGAGCTTGGCTCAGGTGACACGGGCGACATTCTGGTGGCGCGTCAATGGCTGGAGTCTCGAGTGTCTGCTGGAGTTTTCTTTGTAAAGTGTCTCCCGACGCGTTTGAAGTGAGGAAGGCAGACAAAGTGAATCGGCAATTGTTGAAGCAGCAAGATGAGCAGACGGCAACGCAGCTGCGAGCTAGGGACCCTTGTTATCGCAAGATGAGCACCGCCTCGAACAGCGCCTCTTCTTAGTTTCAGCCTGGTAGCCTGCAATATCCGCCACCTTCTCCATTATTTAAACCGAAGATCCAGCTGCAGTGGAGTCGCGCAGCTGAAGGATTGCCTCCTGTTGGTGTGCTCGCTAAAGCCATCCAGGATTGGGTTCCTACCTCGGACAATCCTGGTCGATTTGAGGCTTAGTGCTTACCCCGGACATGGGTGCTCAGCCTGGCCGGTAGTCATTGGTAGCGAAATCTGCACGGTACCCAAGTCAGCGCGAACGGTGAGGTGACCGTCATAGTATTGCCAACTTGTTGACTGAGCACTCCTATCATAAGAATATACTCAGCCCTACGGACTGCATACCATTCAATCAGCCACACGCCAACTTTGATTTGGCGAGGTGTACCGCATCAACCACACTTCTGCTCCAGTGAGCGGTTGCAGGAATAGGCAGAAGCCATCCGTTGTTCATGTTGATTACGTATCTGCGCCATCCCGGGTTGCTGCAGCTTGAATCTCATTGTCACTACCCCACGATAGAAGCTTGTAGACTACAGGATGGCAAGTGTTTTGAGTTGCTGAGAGTTGCTAACACACGAAACTGTCTGAGAATGGTTGGATTGAACCGGAAGACAGATGCTCTACATTTCAGACACGGTTCCCAATCCAATGTGTGTCTTTACACGTTAGTGCAGCAGGCTATTCTGAAGAACCGGTATCAACTATTGTGAGTAGAAATGTGCGTCGAAAGGCGGAGGATAGAGTCGGAACGGTCAACCTAATGCAATAGTATAACCGCTGGTCACGCTTTTGAAATTGAGTCTGCATTCGCCCCGGTCCCGAACATAATCAGATTTGTGAGATGAACCAAGCTTGGGGGAGCTTGGACTGTAAAGACCTCATAATTATCTTTGTTTTAATATAGCACATGATCAGCTAAATTACTATAATAATGATTCCTTCTCACAAGACTTGATCGGGAACTCTTGTCTCCTATTGAACGTCATACGTATCTCGTATGCGTATTGCGTATTCACCCCACTTCCGACTCATCCCGACACGACTCAGCCATTCCTCTTCGAGTCCCACGCAGCGCTCATTGCCTAGGGAGGTGATAAAGCTATGCGTCACCTGGTAATATAAAATGAAGCAACTCCCGTTTAGCTGGCCTCCTTTCATCTCAACCGGTGTCAGTCGAATGCGTTGCAATGGCCGCGGATAATCACTTTGGGCCCAATCATCCGGGCGTCTTTGACTTTACCATTCTCTTTGAACAAAGCATCTTGTCTCTCCTTCCTACTGGCATCTTTGTGCTTCTTGCGCCCTTCCGAATCGCTTCTCTCTGGAATCATGAGAGAGTTACTAAACTCGGACCCATTCTGTGGTTCAAGTTGGTAAGTTGCTTGAAGCATTGTCTTCTTCGCTAACGATCAAGGCGACCATTGCTGGCTACGCTTGCCTTCAAATAGCCCTGGTCACATTGTGGTGTCTTGATTATGCTTCGGTAGCGCGAACCTCTATCGCAGAGCCCGTACTCGGACTTGTCGAGTCCCTGGCCCTTGCGGCATTGTCGTACGCAGAACACAGAAACTCCAAGAAACCTTCTGCGCTGATGAGTGGCTACCTCGTCCTCACGACTATCCTCGACGTGGCGCTTACTCGAACACTCTGGATTCGACCTGGCATGCGACCCATTGCCTCGGTCTTAACCTCATCGTTCGTACTAAAGGCAATCCTCCTCGTACTGGAGGAGACTCCTAAGCGTCTGATCGCGGGTGAAAAGGAGTCTACTCGAGAGACTTCTGCCGGCGTGATAAGTCGAAGCTTCTTTTGGTGGCTCAACGGCTTGTTCGTCGATGGATCCCGCAGACTCATCGACATGGGCAGCCTAGGAGCAATCCACGAAAAGTTTGATACACACAGCTTATCAGAAAGACTGGAAAAGAGATGGGAAAGAGGTGAGCAGCCTGCCTGTGACTCGAGCATGAGCTTGTGACTCAAGCATGAAGCTGACAAGTCCAGACCCCAAGCAGAGCCCTTTCAGCCTGTTGAAGTGTACCTTTTTGGCGTACAAGTGGCAGTTCATCGCTGGCATTCTTCCACGTCTACTCCATAGCGGCTTCAACTTTGCTCAGCCATTTCTGATCCAGTCCGTCGTCCTCTTTGTCGGCAGAGATGAAAAGTCTCTCCAGATCTCAAGCGGACTGATCGGAGCCACCGTCCTCATCTACCTTGGACTTGCTATTTCCGGCGTCTGGCATAAACACGCGTCCTACCAGCTGGTCACCATGTACAGAGGCGGGATCGTGTCTTTGATTTTCAAAAAGACCCTCAGGCTCGGGACGGCGTCTGTCAAGGACTCTGCGCCTGTTACTTTGATGACTACCGATATTGATGTGATCGTCGGAGCGGGCGCGTCGGTTCATGATATATGGGCAAACATTATCGAGCTTCCAATTGGCATCTACTTGTTGTATCGCCAAATCGGAAACCCTAGTTTGCTGATACTCGTTCCGACAGTCGGTGAGTGTGACCTGAACCGTCCAGTACAAGTGCTAACTGCCAAGTCACAACAATCTTGAGTGGAATCATCTCGCCGGCCATGGAGCCAGCTACCGTGAAATGGAACGAAGCTATCCAAAAGCGAGTTGGCGAAACATCAAACATGCTGAGCCAGATCAAAGGCATCAAGATGATGGGGCTTACCGATTTCTTTCAGCGGTTGGTGCAGGGCCTCAGAGTCGATGAGCTCAAAGTCTCGGCCAAGTCCCGTTGGCTTTTGGTGCATTTCAATACACTTGGTAAGCCAGCCGAAGCACTTGGAGGATACTCTAACAATCGCAGCTATGATTTCCGCCCAGGCCACCCCTGTCATCATTATCCTCTCCGCCATCTACTGGGGAGGGGACGGGGGACTCAGCGTTGCAGAGGCTTTTACGTCTCTGTCTCTTATTTCGCTCGCCGCTCAGCCTCTTGTCATGATCCTTGCGTCATTGCTCCAGGTCGCAGGTGTAGTTGGAAGCTGCGGGCGTATACAGGCCTTCCTACTGCTCAGTGAACAGAAAGATGCCCGTTCAAGGATAGGAACTGTCCCTGAGCGCTCGAACGCGGATCAGGCACCTGGTCACCAACCCAAGCTGGACGCAAACTCCAAACCCGAAACGGAGGGAGTTACCGAAGCCTCTGAAATCGCGTCTAGGCTTGCTGCCGTTATAGATGATGCGAGCTTTCAATCCGACGGCGCTGAGCTTCTCAGAGATATTAACATGACCGTTCGAAAAGGAACACTAAACATGGTAGTAGGAAGAGTAGGGTGCGGCAAGTCATCATTACTAAAAGCAATCATTGGTGAGCTTGTCGCCACGAAAGGCTCTGTCAGGACGGAAGACTCCCTGGCCTACTGCGACCAGGTTCCGTGGCTACGCAATACCACAATCACAGACAACATCATGGGACAGTCGCCGATAGACGAAAAGTGGCTTGCAACTGTCACTCAAGCCTGTGCCTTGGATGAGGACATCTCCAACCTCCCTCAAGGGTATAGGACAATTGTTGGATCCGGAGGAGTCGCGCTGAGTGGTGGTCAAAAGCAACGAGTGGTGAGTACTGATCGGCCGGTCCGAGTTTCTCTAACAATTTCAGGCCCTAGCTCGAGCTGTATATTCCCAGAGAAAACTTATTGTCCTTGACGACACATTTAGCAGTCTCGACAACTCTACTGCCGAGAAGGTGTTTCAGCGGCTGATGGGATCAAGTGGGCTTCTCCGGAGGAATGATATCACCATCGTCTTGGCCACGAGCAATGGTGCGTACAAGACTCGCTTAAAAGATTTATCTGACAATCGTAGCTCGCTTCCTGCCGGCCGCAGACCACATTACAGCGCTTGACAACGGCTGCATCACTTGCAACCAGGTCCCTCATAGCGAAATCGACTCGTTTGCATCCCGAGAGCTGGAAGAGGTCTCGGCCGAGGAAGTAGAGAGTACAGCCCAAGACTCTAGTGAAGTCCCCGTGAGCGAGGTTGACTTTGCCCGTCAAACTGGAGACAAAGATTGTTACAAGATCTATCTTCGCTCAATGGGCTGGAAAGTCATCTGCATAATCTTCCCCGCAGCCGTGGTCGGCTCCGTTCTGGAGATCATGCCTCGTTAGTACTCGATCACCTCCCTCGATGGGATTCTGACAAGTATAGAAATTTGGCTGCGACTTTGGACTGAAAACGGCAACGGATCAAAGGACGCTCACTACGCAGGTGGCTATGCTGGCTTGGCTCTGGCTGCGATGCTAGTTGGGGTCCTGAATCTCGGGTAAGACTCCAATCCGAGCAGACTCACAATCCGAGTAGTAACTGAAACTGAATTGTAGCTACTTTCTCATTGCGGCATGTCCCAAATCTTCCAACAACCTTCATGAACAGCTGTTGAATTCGGTCTGCCGGTGAGTATCCAATCCCAGTTGGCCTATCTGACTGTTCATGAAATAATGATTGATACTGATTTGGCATATCTGACTGAAGAGCACCGCTACACTTTTTTACAACTACAGAAAGTGGAAGCATACTGAACCGGTATGCATCGTGTCATGCCATGTCATGCCATTGAGTCTCTGCTAAGCTCGTACAGATTTAGCCAGGATATGACGCTTATTGACGGGACCCTCCCCTTGGCTTTCTTCCTGACTTTCGACTGTGTGTATTGTACTATTGTCCCACGCTCGTGACCACACTGACATGCATAGTGACTCTACGATGTTTGGTCCAAACTGGAGTAGTCGCGTCTGGTGCCAGCTACTTTGGGGCGTTTCTTCCCCTGTCGTTTCTGGCCCTCTACCTTATTCAAAAGTACTACCTCCGTACTTCACGCCAGATGCGGTTCCTCGACCTGGAAGCCAAGACGCCACTCTACACGCAGTTCACAGAGACCGTCGCTGGCTTGTCCACCGTCCGTTCATTTGGCTGGTCAACCGCCTTTCTGGACGAGAGCATTCAGCTCCTGAGTCAATCGCAGAAGCCATTCTACCTAATGTTTTGCATTCAGCGATGGCTGGAACTGGTCCTGGACTTATTTGTGGCTGGTATGGCAGTGCTGCTGGTAACTCTCGCGCTTCGTATTTCGGGGGCCGCGACCCAAGGAGCTATTGGACTGGCAATGGTGAACTTGCTGGGATTCAATCAAACACTAACGGTAGTCATCGACCAATGGACACAGCTGGAAACGTCGCTTGGTGCCATCGCCAGGCTCAAGTCCTTCATCAACGATACCCCTAACGAGAATAGATCGGCTGAAAGGGGGACCCCAGAGCATTGGCCAGTGGATGGTGGGATTGAAATCGACAACATCACAGCTTCGTACAGGTTAGTGAATACCCCCAGCAAAGATGAATCTACAAAGATGAATCTAACACCCTCAGCGACGAAACGCATCCCGTCTTACAAGGTGTGTCCCTCGTCATCAAGCCAGGTCAAAAGATGTGCATCTGTGGCCGCTCCGGAAGGTGAGAATGCTCGTCCGCGTCTGGGACTAAACTGACTCAGCGTAGTGGCAAGTCATCTCTCGTCCTCTCCATTCTGAGGCTCCTCGAGCTTCGTTCTGGAACAATCAGCATTGATGGCAAGGACCTCGCAACGATGCCGCGCCGGTTTATTCGCTCGCACATTTCCACCGTCCCTCAGGATCCTGTAAATCTCTCAGGGACAGTGAGAAGTAACCTGGATCCAGAAGGACTTGTACAGGCGGATGAGTTGCTCGTTCAAGCATTGCACAAGACTAACCTTTGGCCAACCATCGAGGATCGCGGAGGGCTGGACGCTGACCTGAATGAGCTGGGGTTCTCAGTTGGTCAGCGCCAGCTATTCTGTCTGACGCGCACCCTGCTTTCACACTCCAAAGTTGTGCTCCTGGATGAGCCAACAAGCAGTGTCGACAATGCCACAGATGACGAGGTCCGCCAAATCCTCAAAGAGGTCATGGATGGTCGGACAGTCGTCGAGGTTACACATCGTCTCGATCATGTCGCCGACTTTGACGTTGCTGTCGTCATGGGCGACGGCAAGATAATCGAAGTTGGTGACCCGAAAGAGTTGTTGGAGAAAGATTCGGCCCTGAGAGCGCTGCGGGATCAAGGACAATAAGCGGTTGTTGTAAATGTGTGACTTCTCTGCTCAATAGATCCTTCTCACCTCCAAATCACGATCCACCCCTACAGGTATCGAACAATAGCCTACTCGTCTGTAACCCTGCAAACTTTGTGATAATATCCGACATAGGTGTACTTCCCTTGCAGAGCTTCTAGGGCTGAGCCTTAAGGCTTTCAAAGATGGTCGCGCAAACCAGGGTAGATAAGAGAACTTGACGTGGTACTTAAAAAACTAGTAGGTAGTTTATAATAGTTTAATCGCATTGCTAGCCAAGACTTTGCTTATATTCAGGGTGAGGGAGGTTTTATTACGTATAAACTGGCCAAGTAGTCGTTGACTGCGTGATATTGTACTTTAGGTATTATTCAATAAAACCTCGATGATAAACGGGTAGCCGAGCAAGACGGCTGGCCTTGTAATCAAGACACCTCTATTCCAAAGCAAGCTCCGTTTGTTGATAATGACAATGAAAACATAACAAGAGACACGGATAGTCTGCACCTAGAAGCAAAAGACATGATCAGTCATCTTCGCTGCAGCTCCTGGCTGTTCAAAGCCCATATTTGCCAGTGACTTTTTGGCGGCGTTCACCATCCCCGGCGGACCGCACAGCATGATCTTGGAGTCTGGCCCAGGCGTAGGAAACTTCTCAAGCATGAGCTCCTGCGTCACATAGCCGACGCCGTATTTCCAGTCGCTCGGGGCCGTGTCCAGAAGATAGTACAGTTTAAAGTTTTGAGGATACCGGCGAGCGAATGTCTCGAGTTCGTCTCGGAGAAGAATGTCTTCTTCTGATCGGTTGGCGTAGATGAGGTTGACTTCAGTGAGGTCGCGATCGTCTTCGCAGATGGCGCGGATAATCTGGAACATGGGAGTGATGCCGGTGCCGCCAGCCAACATGCCAATCTTTTTGCACAGATTGGGTTTATATCGCATGGCACCTTTTGGTCCTCGAAACAACACCTCATCTCCAAGTTGGAGGTTTGCCAGGTAGTTCCCCGTTAGCTGTCCATCTGGGTAACACTTGATGACCAACTCAAGAGTGCCGAGGTCAGAGTTGTTGGAGACGGGGGTATAAGATCGGTTCACCGACTTGCCATCGATTTCCGTCTTGATAGCCAGGTGCTGACCAATGGGGAGACCGAGAACCGTCGTGGGAGTGGGCAAGGCAAAGACTAATCGGTAGACATTGGGGGCAATGAGCTCTCGTTCAGTAAGCGGAAGAGCGTGGTAAGCTGATGAGTCAAGCCATCCTCGTTGAACAAGAGGATTGGGCTTGATAACCCTGGGCATCTTCTTGTGAGGAGCATAACTCATGAAGCCACCCTCCTCAAAATGAAGAAACTTTGACAGTCTCTTCAGCGCCAGGGTACCAGCCACGGTGAAC